>VOQZ01001582.1:0-14876 GCA_008079305.1 Phytophthora palmivora | reverse complement strand
AGTTTGTAGGCGGTCACTTTGAATGGCGATATTGAGGTCAATACTTGGTCGTTTGACGCAACTGAGGCGCAAATCTTATCTACATGTTATGGTAGATTGAATGGCGGTATCAGAGCGAGTGTAGCGTCTATATCCAGTATCGTCCTGGCTATGTAAAGATCGCACACATTTGCACACAGATACAGTCCTTCGACATGGTTGTCTGGTAATGCTGGACGTCAGTGCTCAAGCATGTACTCCTATGATGTGTAATCACTTAACATATGTTCTGTGCACAAAAAGACGTTTCATCGCGACGGAATTCTCAACTAGATCGCTTCCACCTCGATTTTCGCATTGACATTCGAATTACAGTGCTGTGAACGTATGAATGCGGTTTTCACTTGATTTCAGTATGTGATACTGATCTCCATTCAGTGCATGAAATCATTGTAGATGTGCAACCTAATTCGACACCGCATAGGAAAGAGTGCTCTTTATTACGACTACAAAGCCGTTTGTAGGAATGTGCTTTCTCTGGACTTCAAAATGGACGTCGATCGCTGATTGGCTAATCATTCGTACCGCACAAATGGTAAACACTACGATCAACTTTAGGACGATCTAGTATGCATCTTCCCGAAATTTCAGCTCTTCCGACCCGTTTTGTGCTCGGAATGTGTACTTCTTTTGATTGGTTGTTGCGCCTGTCTATACCCAACCTAGGTGTGTTAAAGATGCATATCATCTACTCCAACATGTCTAGGGTTTGCATTCCAGCCAATAGTGGCGAAGTTAGAACGATTCCAAAATGTGTATGCTATTGTGGGTACCTAATCTAGTGAATCCAGGCTGCCCAATATTGTTTGTTTGGGTCAACAGATGTCAAGGGCCCCCGGATACACGTTCGCTAGGACCCCCGGATGCCTAAAATAAGGCCTCTAACAGGACCCCCAGGACCCCCAGATACACGTGTATCCGCGGCGGAATATATATAGCATGTCCGGGGTCAAGTTTGGAGGCGGGTCACTTTGAATGGCGATATTGAGGTCAATATTGGTCGTTTGACGCAACCGAGGGCGCAAATCATATCTACGTGTCATGGTGCGTTGAATGGCGTTATCGGAGCGAGTGTAGCGTCTATATCCAGTATCGCCCTGGCTATGTAAAGATCGCACACATTTGCACACAGATACAGTCCTTCTGACATGGTTGTCTGGGTAATGCTGGGACGTCAGTGCTCAAGCATGTACTCCTATGATGTGTAATCACTTAACATATGTTCTGTGCACAAAAAAGACGTTTCATCGCGACGGAATTCTCAACTAGATCGCTTCCACCTCGATTTTCGCATTGACATTCGAATACAGTGCTGTGAACGTATTGAATGCGGTTTTCACTTGATTTCAGTAGGTGATACTGATCTTCCATTCAGGATGAAATTATGGTAGATGTGCAACCTAATTCGAACGCATAGGAAAGAGTGCTCTTTAGTACGACTACAAAGGCACTTGTAGGAATGTGCTTTCTCTGGACTTCAAAATGGACGTCGATCGCTGATTGGCTGAATCATTCGTACCGCAACATATGGTAAACACTACGATCAACTTTAGGACGATCTAGTATGCATCTCCCGAAATTTCAGCTCTTTCCGACCCGTTTTGTGCTCGGAATGTGTACTTCTTTCTGATTGGTTGTTGCGCCTGTCTATACCCAACCTAGGTGTTTAAAGATGCATATCATCTACTCCAACATGTCTATATCAAGTTTCGTTGCATTCCAGCCAATAGTGGCGTGGCGAAGTTAGAACGATTCCAAAATGTGTATGCTATTGTGGGTACCTAATCTAGTGAATCCAGGCTGCCCAATATTGTTTGGTTTGGGTCAACAGATGTCAAGGGCCCCAGATACACGTTCGCTAGGACCCCGGATGCCTAAAATAAGGCCTCTAACAGGACCCCAGGACCCCCAGATACACGTGTATCCGCGGCGGAATATATATAGCATGTCCGGGGTCGGTCGAGTTTGGAGGCGGTCACTTTGAATGGCGATATTGAGGTCAATAATTGGTGGTTGACGCAACTGAGGGCGCAAATCTTATCTACATGTTATGGTAGATTGAATGGTGGTATCAGAGCGAGTGTAGCGTCTATATCCAGTATCGCCTGGCTATGTAAACATCGCACACATTTGCACACAGATACAGTCCTTCTGACATGGTTGTCTGGGTAATGCTGGATGTCAGTGCTCGGACATGTGCTCCTATGATGTGTAATCACTTAACATATGTTCTGTGCACAAAAAAGACGTTCATCGCGACGGAATTCTCAACTAGATCGCTTCCACCTCGATTTTCGCATTGACATTCGAATTACAGTGCTGTGAACGTATTGAATGCGGTTTTCACTTGATTTCAGTATGTGATACTGATCTTCCATTCAGGGGATGAAATATGGTAGATGTGCAACCTAATTGGACGCCTCATAGGAAAGAGTGCTCTTTAGTACGACTACAAAGGCACTTGTAGGAATGTGCTTTCTGGACTTCAAAATGGACGTCGATCGCTGATTGGCTGAATCATTCGTACCGCAACATATGGTAAACACTACGATCAACTTTAGGACGATCTAGTATGCATCTTCCCGAAATTTCAGCTCTTTCCGACCCGTTTTGTGCTCGGAATGTGTACTTCTTTCTGATTGGTTGTTGCGCCTGTCTATACCCAACCTAGGTGTGTTTAAAGATGCATATCATCTACTCCAACATGTCTATATCAAGTTTCGTTGCATTCCAGCCAATAGTGGCGAAGTTAGAACGATTCCAAAAATGTGTATGCTATTGTGGGTACCTAATCTAGTGAATCCAGGCTGCCCAATATTGTTTGGTTTGGGTCAACAGATGTCAAGGGCCCCCAGATACACGTTCGCTAGGACCCCGGATGCCTAAAATAAGGCCTCTAACAGGACCCCCAGGACCCCCAGATACACGTGTATCCGCGGCGGAATATATATAGCATGTCCGGGGTCGAGTTTGGAGGCGGTCACTTTGAATGGCGATATTGAGGTCAATACTTGGTGGTTTGACGCAACTGAGGGCGCAAATCTTATCTACATGTTATGGTAGATTGAATGGTGGTATCAGAGCGAGTGTAGCGTCTATATCCAGTATCGCCCTGGCTATGTAAACATCGCACACATTTGCACACAGATACAGTCCTTCTGACATGGTCTGGGTAATGCTGGACGTCAGTGCTCAAGCATGTACTCCTATGATGTGTAATCACTTAACATATGTTCTGTGCACAAAAAAGACGTTTCATCGCGACGGAATTCTCAACTAGATCGCTTCCACCTCGATTTTCGCATTGACATTCGAATTACAGTGCTGTGAACGTATTGAATGCGGTTTTCACTTGATTTCAGTATGTGATACTGATCTTCCATTCAGTGCATGAAATCATTGTAGATGTGCAACCTAATTCGACACCGCATAGGAAAGAGTGCTCTTTAGTACGACTACAAAGGCACTTGTAGGAATGTGCTTTCTCTGGACTTCAAAATGGACGTCGATCGCTGATTGGCTGAATCATTCGTACCGCAACATATGGTAAACACTACGATCAACTTTAGGACGATCTAGTATGCATCTTCCCGAAATTTCAGCTCTTTCCGACCCGTTTTGTGCTCGGAATGTGTACTTCTTTCTGATTGGTTGTTGCGCCTGTCTATACCAACCTAGGTGTGTTAAAGATGCATATCATCTACTCCAACATGTCTATATCAAGTTTCGTTGCATTCCAGCCAATAGTGGCGGCGAAGTTAGAACGATTCCAAAATGTGTATGCTATTGTGGGTACCTAATCTAGTGAATCCAGGCTGCCCAATATTGTTTGTTTGGGTCAACAGATGTCAAGGGCCCCCAGATACACGTTCGCTAGGACCCCCGGATGCCTAAAATAAGGCCTCTAACAGGACCCCAGGACCCCCAGATACACGTGTATCCGCGGCGGAATATATATAGCATGTCCGGGGTCGAGTTTGGAGGCGGTCACTTTGAATGGCGATATTGAGGTCAATAATTGGTGGTTGACGCAACTGAGGGCGCAAATCTATCTACATGTTATGGTAGATTGAATGGTGGTATCAGAGCGAGTGTAGCGTCTATATCCAGTATCGTCCTGGCTATGTAAAGATCGCACACATTTGCACACAGATACAGTCCTTCTGACATGGTTTGTCTGGGTAATGCTGGACGTCAGTGCTCAAGCATGTACTCCTATGATGTGTAATCACTTAACATATGTTCTGTGCACAAAAAAGACGTTTCATCGCGACGGAATTCTCAACTAGATCGCTTCCACCTCGATTTTCGCATTGACATTCGAATTACAGTGCTGTGAACGTATTGAATGCGGTTTTCACTTGATTTCAGTATGTGATACTGATCTCCATTCAGGGGATGAAATTATGGTAGATGTGCAACCTAATTGGACGCCGCATAGGAAAGAGTGCTCTTAGTACGACTACAAAGGCCACTTGTAGGAATGTGCTTTCTCTGGACTTCAAAATGGACGTCGATCGCTGATTGGCTGAATCATTCGTACCGCAACATATATGGTAAACACTACGATCAACTTTAGGACGATCTAGTATGCATCTTCCCGAAATTTCAGCTCTTTCCGACCCGTTTTGTGCTCGGAATGTGTACTTCTTTCTGATTGGTTGTTGCGCCTGTCTATACCCAACCTAGGTGTGTTAAAGATGCATATCATCTACTCCAACATGTCTATATCAAGTTTCGTTGCATTCCAGCCAATAGTGGCGAAGTTAGAACGATTCCAAAATGTGTATGCTATGTGGGTACCTAATCTAGTGAATCCAGGCTGCCCAATATTGTTTGGTTTGGGTCAACAGATGTCAAGGGCCCCCAGATACACGTTCGCTAGGACCCCCGGATGCCTAAAATAAGGCCTCTAACAGGACCCCCAGGACCCCCAGATACACGTGTATCCGCGGCGGAAATATATAGCATGTCCGGGGTCGAGTTTGGAGGCGGTCACTTTGAATGGCGATTGAGGTCAATAATTGGTGGTTTGACGCAACTGAGGGCGCAAATCTTATCTACATGTTATGGTAGATTGAATGGTGGTATCAGAGCGAGTGTAGCGTCTATATCCAGTATCGTCCTGGCTATGTAAAGATCGCACACATTTGCACACAGATACAGTCCTTCTGACATGGTTGTCTGGGTAATGCTGGACGTCAGTGCTCAAGCATGTACTCCTATGATGTGTAATCACTTAACATATGTTCTGTGCACAAAAAAGACGTTTCATCGCGACGGAATTCTCAACTAGATCGCTTCCACCTCGATTTTCGCATTGACATTCGAATTACAGTGCTGTGAACGTATTGAATGCGTTTTCACTTGATTTCAGTATGTGATACTGATCTTCCATTCAGGGGATGAAATTATGGTAGATGTGCAACCTAATTGGACGCCGCATAGGAAAGAGTGCTCTTTATTACGACTACAAAGGCACTTGTAGGAATGTGCTTTTCTGGACTTCAAAATGGACGTCGATCGCTGATTGGCTGAATCATTCGTACCGCAACATATGGTAAACACTACGATCAACTTTAGGACGATCTAGTATGCATCTTCCCGAAATTCAGCTCTTTCCGACCCGTTTTGTGCTCGGAATGTGTACTTCTTTCTGATTGGTTGTTGCGCCTGTCTATACCCAACCTAGGTGTGTTAAAGATGCATATCATCTACTCCAACATGTCTATATCAAGTTTCGTTGCATTCCAGCCAATAGTGGCGAAGTTAGAACGATTCCAAAATGTGTATGCTATTGTGGGTACCTAATCTAGTGAATCCAGGCTGCCCAATATTGTTTGGTTTGGGTCAACAGATGTCAAGGGCCCCCAGATACACGTTCGCTAGGACCCCCGGATGCCTAAAATAAGGCCTCTAACAGGACCCCCAGGACCCCCAGATACAGATACGTGTATCCGCGGCGGAATATATATAGCATGTCCGGGGTCGAGTTTGGAGGCGGTCACTTTGAATGGCGATATTGAGGTCAATAATTGGTGGTTTGACGCAACCGAGGGCGCAAATCTTATCTACATGTTATGGTAGATTGAATGGTGGTATCAGAGCGAGTGTAGCGTCTATATCCAGTATCGCCCGGCTATGTAAACATCGCACACATTTGCACACAGATACAGTCCTTCTGACATGGTTGTCGGGTAATGCTGGACGTCAGTGCTCGGACATGTGCTCCTATGATGTGTAATCACTTAACATATGTTCTGTGCACAAAAAAGACGTTTCATCGCGACGGAATTCTCAACTAGATCGCTTCCACCTCGATTTTCGCATTGACATTCGAATTACAGTGCTGTGAACGTATTGAATGCGGTTTTCACTTGATTTCAGTATGTGATACTGATCTTCCATTCAGGTGGATGAAATTATGGTAGATGTGCAACCTAATTGACGCCGCATAGGAAAGAGTGCTCTTTAGTACGACTACAAAGGTTGTAGGAATGTGCTTTCTCTGGACTTCAAAATGGACGTCGATCGCTGATTGGCTGAATCATTCGTACCGCAACATATGGTAAACACTACGATCAACTTTAGGACGATCTAGTATGCATCTTCCCGAAATTTCAGCTCTTTCCGACCCGTTTTGTGCTCGGAATGTGTACTTCTTTCTGATTGGTTGTTGCGCCTGTCTATACCCAACCTAGGTGTGTTAAAGATGCATATCATCTACTCCAACATGTCTATATCAAGTTTCGTTGCATTCCAGCCAATAGTGGGCGAAGTTAGAACGATTCCAAAATGTGTATGCTATTGTGGGTACCTAATCTAGTGAATCCAGGCTGCCCAATATTGTTTGGTTTGGGTCAACAGATGTCAAGGGCCCCGGATACACGTTCGCTAGGACCCCGGATGCCTAAAATAAGGCCTCTAACAGGACCCCCAGGACCCCCAGATACACGTGTATCCGCGGCGGAATATATATAGCATGTCCGGGGTCGAGTTTGGAGGCGGTCACTTTGAATGGCGATATTGAGGTCAATAATGGTGGTTTGACGCAACCGAGGGCGCAAATCATATCTACATGTTATGGTAGATTGAATGGTGGTATCAGAGCGAGTGTAGCGTCTATATCCAGTATCGTCCTGGCTATGTAAAGATCGCACACATTTGCACACAGATACAGTCCTTCTGACATGGTTGTCTGGGTAATGCTGGACGTCAGTGCTCAAGCATGTACTCCTATGATGTGTAATCACTTAACATATGTTCTGTGCACAAAAAAGACGTTTCATCGCGACGGAATTCTCAACTAGATCGCTTCCACCTCGATTTTCGCATTGACATTCGAATTACAGTGCTGTGAACGTATTGAATGCGGTTTTCACTTGATTTCAGTGTGATACTGATCTTCCATTCAGGGGATGAAATTATGGTAGATGTGCAACCTAATTGGACGCCGCATAGGAAAGAGTGCTCTTTAGTACGACTACAAAGGCACTTGTAGGAATGTGCTTTCTCTGGACTTCAAAATGGACGTCGATCGTGATTGGCTGAATCATTCGTACCGCAACATATGGTAAACACTACGATCAACTTTAGGACGATCTAGTATGCATCTTCCCGAAATTTCAGCTCTTTCCGACCCGTTTTGTGCTCGGAATGTGTACTTCTTTCTGATTGGTTGTTGCGCCTGTCTATACCCAACCTAGGTGTGTTAAAGATGCATATCATCTACTCCAACATGTCTATATCAAGTTTCGTTGCATTCCAGCCAATAGTGGCGAAGTTAGAACGATTCCAAAATGTGTATGCTATTGTGGGTACCTAATCTAGTGAATCCAGGCTGCCCAATATTGTTTGGTTTGGGTCAACAGATGTCAAGGGCCCCCGATACACGTTCGCTAGGACCCCCGGATGCCTAAAATAAGGCCTCTAACAGGACCCCCAGGACCCCCAGATACACGTGTATCCGCGGCGGAATATATATAGCATGTCCGGGGTCGAGTTTGGAGGCGGTCACTTTGAATGGCGATATTGAGGTCAATAATTGGTGGTTGACGCAACTGAGGGCGCAAATCATATCTACATGTTATGGTAGATTGAATGGTGGTATCAGAGCGAGTGTAGCGTCTATATCCAGTATCGCCCTGGCTATGTAAACATCGCACACATTTGCACACAGATACAGTCCTTCTGACATGGTTGTCTGGGTAATGCTGGACGTCAGTGCTCAAGCATGTACTCCTATGATGTGTAATCACTTAACATATGTTCTGTGCACAAAAAAAGACGTTTCATCGCGACGGAATTCTCAACTAGATCGCTTCCACCTCGATTTTCGCATTGACATTCGAATTACAGTGCTGTGAACGTATTGAATGCGGTTTTCACTTGATTTCAGTATGTGATACTGATCTTCCATTCAGGGCATGAAATCATTGTAGATGTGCAACCTAATTCGACACCGCATAGGAAAGAGTGCTCTTTAGTACGACTACAAAGGCACTTGTAGGAATGTGCTTTCTCTGGACTTCAAAATGGACGTCGATCGCTGATTGGCTGAATCATTCGTACCGCAACATATGGTAAACACTACGATCAACTTTAGGACGATCTAGTATGCATCTTCCCGAAATTTCAGCTCTTTCCGACCCGTTTTGTGCTCGGAATGTGTACTTCTTTCTGATTGGTTGTTGCGCCTGTCTATACCCAACCTAGGTGTGTTAAAGATGCATATCATCTACTCCAACATGTATAAAGTTTTTGCATTCCAGCCAATAGTGGCGAAGTTAGAACGATTCCAAAATGTGTATGCTATTGTGGGTACCTAATCTAGTGAATCCAGGCTGCCCAATATTGTTTGGTTTGGGTCAACAGATGTCAAGGGCCCCGGATACACGTTCGCTAGGACCCCCGGATGCCTAAAATAAGGCCTCTAACAGGACCCCAGGACCCCCAGATACACGTGTATCCGCGGCGGAATATATATAGCATGTCCGGGGTGGAGTTTGGAGGTGGTCACTTTGAATGGCGATATTGAGGTCAATAGTTGGTGCTTTGACGCAACCGAGGGCGCAAACCATATCTACATGTTATGTTATTGAATGGTGGTTATCAGAGCGAGTGTAGCGTCTATATCCAGTATCGTCCTGGCTATGTAAAGATCGCACACATTTGCACACAGATACAGTCCTTCTGACATGGTTGTCTGGGTAATGCTGGACGTCAGTGCTCAAGCATGTACTCCTATGATGTGTAATCACTTAACATATGTTCTGTGCACAAAAAAGACGTTTCATCGCGACGGAATTCTCAACTAGATCGCTTCCACCTCGATTTTCGCATTGACATTCGAATTACAGTGCTGTGAACGTATTGAATGCGGTTTTCACTTGATTTCAGTATGTGATACTGATCTTCCATTCAGGGGATGAAATTATGGTAGATGTGCAACCTAATTCGACACCGCATAGGAAAGAGTGCTCTTTATTACGACTACAAAGCCGTTTGTAGGAATGTGCTTTCGCTGGACTTCAAAATGGACGTCGATCGCTGATTGGCTGAATCATTCGTACCGCAACATATGGTAAACACTACGATCAACTTTAGGACGATCTAGTATGCATCTTCCCGAAATTTCAGCTCTTTCCGACCCGTTTTGTGCTCGGAATGTGTACTTCTTTCTGATTGGTTGTTGCGCCTGTCTATACCCAACCTAGGTGTGTTAAAGATGCATATCATCTACTCCAACATGTCTATATCAAGTTTCGTTGCATTCCAGCCAATAGTGGCGAAGTTAGAACGATTCCAAAATGTGTATGCTATTGTGGGTACCTAATCTAGTGAATCCAGGCTGCCCAATATTGTTTGGTTTGGGTCAACAGATGTCAAGGGCCCCCAGATACACGTTCGCTAGGACCCCGGATGCCTAAAATAAGGCCTCTAACAGGACCCCCAGGACCCCAGATACACGTGTATCCGCGGCGGAATATATATAGCATGTCCGGGGTGGAGTTTGGAGGTGGTCACTTTGAATGGCGATATTGAGGTCAATAGTTGGTGCTTTGACGCAACCGAGGGCGCAAACCTATCTACATGTTATGGTAGATTGAATGGTGGTATCAGAGCGAGTGTAGCGTCTATATCCAGTATCGTCCTGGCTATGTAAAGATCGCACACATTTGCACACAGATACAGTCCTTCTGACATGGTTGTCTGGGTAATGCTGGACGTCAGTGCTCAAGCATGTACTCCTATGATGTGTAATCACTTAACATATGTTCTGTGCACAAAAAAGACGTTTCATCGCGACGGAATTCTCAACTAGATCGCTTCCACCTCGATTTTCGCATTGACATTCGAATTACAGTGCTGTGAACGTATTGAATGCGGTTTTCACTTGATTTCAGTATGTGATACTGATCTTCCATTCAGGGGATGAAATTATGGTAGATGTGCAACCTAATTCGACACCGCATAGGAAAGAGTGTCTTTATTACGACTACAAAGCCGTTTGTAGGAATGTGCTTTCGCTGGACTTCAAAATGGACGTCGATCGCTGATTGGCTGAATCATTCGTACCGCAACATATGGTAAACACTACGATCAACTTTAGGACGATCTAGTATGCATCTTCCCGAAATTTCAGCTCTTTCCGACCCGTTTTGTGCTCGGAATGTGTACTTCTTTCTGATTGGTTGTTGTGCGCCTGTCTATACCCAACCTAGGTGTGTTAAAGATGCATATCATCTACTCCAACATGTCTATATCAAGTTTCGTTGCATTCCAGCCAATAGTGGCGAAGTTAGAACGATTCCAAAATGTGTATGCTATTGTGGGTACCTAATCTAGTGAATCCAGGCTGCCCAATATTGTTTGGTTTGGGTCAACAGATGTCAAGGGCCCCCAGATACACGTTCGCTAGGACCCCCGGATGCCTAAAATAAGGCCTCGAACAGGACCCCCAGGACCCCAGATACACGTGTATCCGCGGCGGAGGCGGAATATATATAGCATGTCCGGGGTGGAGTTTGGAGGTGGTCACTTTGAATGGCGATATTGAGGTCAATAGTTGGTGCTTTGACGCAACGAGGGCGCAAACCATATCTACATGTTATGGTAGATTGAATGGTGGTATCAGAGCGAGTGTAGCGTCTATATCCAGTATCGTCCTGGCTATGTAAAGATCGCACACATTTGCACACAGATACAGTCCTTCTGACATGGTTGTCTGGGTAATGCTGGACGTCAGTGCTCAAGCATGTACTCCTATGATGTGTAATCACTTAACATATGTTCTGTGCACAAAAAAGACGTTTCATCGCGACGGAATTCTCAACTAGATCGCTTCCACCTCGATTTTCGCATTGACATTCGAATTACAGTGCTGTGAACGTATTGAATGCGGTTTTCACTTGATTTCAGTATGTGATACTGATCTTCCATTCAGGGATGAAATTATGGTAGATGTGCAACCTAATTCGACACCGCATAGGAAAGAGTGCTCTTATTACGACTACAAAGCCGTTTGTAGGAATGTGCTTTCGCTGGACTTCAAAATGGACGTCGATCGCTGATTGGCTGAATCATTCGTACCGCAACATATGGTAAACACTACGATCAACTTTAGGACGATCTAGTATGCATCTTCCGAAATTTCAGCTCTTTCCGACCCGTTTTGTGCTCGAATGTGTACTTCTTTCTGATTGGTTGTTGCGCCTGTCTATACCCAACCTAGGTGTGTTAAAGATGCATATCATCTACTCCAACATGTCTATATCAAGTTTCGTTGCATTCCAGCCAATAGTGGCGAAGAGTTAGAACGATTCCAAAATGTGTATGCTAGTGGGTACCTAATCTAGTGAATCCAGGCTGCCCAAATTGTTTGGTTTGGGTCAACAGATGTCAAGGGCCCCCAGATACACGTTCGCTAGGACCCCAGGATGCCTAAAATAAGGCCTCTAACAGGACCCCCAGGACCCCAGATACACGTGTATCCGCGGCGGAATATATATAGCATGTCCGGGGTGGAGTTTGGAGGTGGTCACTTTGAATGGCGATATTGAGGTCAATAGTTGGTGCTTTGACGCAACCGAGGGCGCAAAACTATCTACATGTTATGGTAGATTGAATGGTGGTATCAGAGCGAGTGTAGCGTCTATATCCAGTATCGTCCTGGCTATGTAAAGATCGCACACATTTGCACACAGATACAGTCCTTCTGACATGGTTGTCTGGGTAATGCTGGACGTCAGTGCTCAAGCATGTACTCTGTATGATGTGTAATCACTTAACATATGTTCTGTGCACAAAAAAGACGTTTCATCGCGACGGAATTCTCAACTAGATCGCTTCCACCTCGATTTTCGCATTGACATTCGAATTACAGTGCTGGAACGTATTGAATCGGTTTTCACTTGATTTCAGTATGTGATACTGATCTTCCATTCAGGGGATGAAATATGGTAGATGTGCAACTAATTCGACACCGCATAGGAAAGAGTGCTCTTTATTACGACTACAAAGCCGTTTGTAGGAATGTGCTTTCGCTGGACTTCAAAATGGACGTCGATCGCTGATTGGCTGAATCATTCGTACCGCAAACATATGGTAAAAACTTACGATCAACTTTAGGACGATCTAGTATGCATCTTCCCGAAATTTCAGCTCTTTCCGACCGTTTGTGCTCGGAATGTGTACTTCTTTCTGATTGGTTGTTGCGCCTGTCTATACCCAACCTAGGTGTGTTTAAAGATGCATATCATCTACTCCAACATGTCTATATCAAGTTTCGTTGCATCCAGCCAATAGTGGCGAAGTTAGAACGATTCCAAAATGTGTATGCTATTGTGGGTACCTAATCTAGTGAATCCAGGCTGCCCAATAGTTTGGTTTGGGTCAACAGATGTCAAGGGCCCCCGGATACACGTTCGCTAGGACCCCCAGATGCCTAAAATAAGGCCTCGAACAGGACCCCAGGACCCCCAGATACACGTGTATCCGCGGCGGGAATATATATAGCATGTCCGGGGTGGAGTTTGGAGGTGGTCACTTTGAATGGCGATATTGAGGTCAATAGTTGGTGCTTTGACGCAACGAGGGCGCAAACCATATCTACATGTTATGGTAGATGTGAATGGTGGTATCAGAGCGAGTGTAGCGTCTATATCCAGTATCGTCCTGGCTATGTAAAGATCGCACACATTTGCACACAGATACAGTCCTTCTGACATGGTTGTCTGGGTAATGCTGGACGTCAGTGCTCAAGCTGTACTCCTATGATGTGTAATCACTTAACAATGTTCTGTGCACAAAAAGACGTTTCATCGCGACGGAATTCTCAACTAGATCGCTTCCACCTCGATTTTCGCATTGACATTCGAATTACAGTGCTGTGAACGTATTGAATGCGGTTTTCACTTGATTTCAGTATGTGATACTGATCTTCCATTCAGGGGATGAAATTATGGTAGATGTGCAACCTAATTCGACACCGATAGGAAAGAGTGTCTTTATTACGACTACAAAGCCGTTTGTAGGAATGTGCTTTCGCTGGACTTCAAAATGGACGTCGATACTGATTGGCTGAATCATTCGTACCGCAACATATGGTAAACACTACGATCAACTTTAGGACGATCTAGTATGCATCTTCCCGAAATTTCAGCTCTTTCGACCCGTTTTGTGCTCGGAATGTGTACTTCTTTCTGATTGGTTGTTGCGCCTGTCTATACCCAACCTAGGTGTGTAAAGATGCATATCATCTACTCCAACATGTCTATATCAAGTTTCGTTGCATTCCAGCCAATAGTGGCGAAGTTAGAACGATTCCAAAATGTGTATGCTATTGTGGGTACCTAATCTAGTGAATCCAGGCTGCCCAATATTGCTTGGTTTGGGTCAACAGATGTCAAGGGCCCCCGGATACACGTTCGCTAGGACCCCCGGATGCCTAAAATAAGGCCTCTAACAGGACCCCCAGGACCCCCCGATACAAGTGTATCCGCGGCGGAATATATATAGCATGTCCGGGGTCAAGTTTGGAGGCGGTCACTTTGAATGGCGATATTGAGGTCAATAGTTGGTCGTTTGACGCAACCGAGGGCGCAAATCCTATATACGTATTATGGTAGATTGAATGGCGTATCGGAGCGAGTGTAGCGTCTATATCCAGTATCGTCCTGGCTATGTAAGATCGCACACATTTGCACACAGATACAGTCCTTTTGACATGGTTGTCTGGGTAATGCTGGACGTCAGTGCTCAAGCATGTACTCCTATGATGTGTAATCACTTAACATATGTTCTGTGCACAAAAAAAGACGTTTATCGCGACGGAATTCTCAACTAGATCGCTTCCACCTCGATTTTCGCATTGACATTCGAATTACAGTGCTGTGAAAGTATGAATGCGGTTTTCACTTGATTTCAGTATGTGATACTGATCTTCCATTCAGTGCATGAAATCATTGTAGATGTGCAACCTAATTCGACACCGCATAGGAAAGAGTGCTCTTTATTACGACTACAAAGCCGTTGTTGTAGGAATGTGCTTTCGCTGGACTTCAAAATGGACGTCGATCGCTGATTGGCTGAATCATTCGTACCGCAACATATGGTAAACACTACGATCAACTTTAGGACGATCTAGTATGCATCTTCCCGAATTTCAGCTCTTTCCGACCCGTTTTGTGCTCGGAATGTGTACTTCTTTTGATTGGTTGTTGCGCTGTCTATACCCAACCTAGGTGTGTTAAAGATGCATATCATCTACTCCAAATGTCTATATCAAGTTTCGTTGCATTCCAGCCAATAGTGGCGAAGTTAGAACGATTCCAAAA
>VOQZ01001581.1:0-249001 GCA_008079305.1 Phytophthora palmivora | reverse complement strand
ATATATAGCATGTCCGGGTCGAGTTTGTAGGCGGTGACTTTGAATGGCGATATTGAGGTCATAATTGGTCGTTTGACGCAACCGAGGGCGCAAATCATATCTACAGATTACGGTGCGTTGAATGGCGTTTATCGGAGCGAGTGTAGCGTCTATATCCAGTATCGTCCTGGCTATGTAAGATCGCACACATTTGCACACAGATACAGTCCTTCTGACATGGTTGTCTGGGTAATGCTGGGTGTCAGTGCTCACACATGTGCACCTATGATGTGCAATCACTTGCCATATGTTCTGTGCACAAAAAACCGTTATCGCGATGGTATGATCAACTATATCGCTTCCCCTCGAGTTTCGCATTGACATTCGAATTACAGTGCTGTGAACGTATTGAATACGGATTTCACTTGATTTCAGTATATGATACTCATCTTCCATTCAGTGGATGAAATCATGGTAGATGTGTAACCTAATTCGACGCCGCATAGAAAATAGTGCTCTTTAGTACGACTACAAAGCCACTTGTAGCAATGTGCTTTTGTTGGACTTCAAAATGGACGTCGATCGCTGATTGGCTAAATCATTCGTACCGCAACATATGGTAAACACTTCGCTTAACTTTAAGACGGTCTAGTATGCATCTTCCCGAAATTTCAGCTCTTTCCGACCCGTTCTGTGCTCGGAATGTGTACTTCTTTCTGATTGGTTGTTGCGCCTGTCTATACCCAACCTAGGTGTGTTAAAGATGGATACCATCTACTCCAACATGTTTATATCAAGTTTCATTGCATTCTAGCCAATAATGGCGAAGTTAGAACGATTCCAAAATGTGTATGTTATGTGTGTCACCCAATCTAGTGAATCCAGGCTGCCCAATATTGCTTGGTTTGGGTCAACAGATGTCAAGGGCCCCGGATACACGTTCGCTAGGACCCCGGATGCCTAAAATAAGGCCTCGAACAGACCCCCAGGACCCCAGATACACGTGTATCCGCGGCGGAATATATATAGCATGTCCGGGTCGAGTTTGTAGGCGGTGACTTTGAATGGCGATATTGAGGTCAATAATTGGTCGTTTGACGCAACCGAGGGCGCAATCATATCTACAGATTACGGTGCGTTGAATGGCGTTATCGGAGCGAGTGTAGCGTCTATATCCAGTATCGTCCTGGCTATGTAAAGATCGCACACATTTGCACACAGATACAGTCCTTCTGACATGGTGTCTGGGTAATGCTGGGTGTCAGTGCTCACACATGTGCACCTATGATGTGCAATCACTTGCCATATGTTCTGTGCACAAAAAAGACGCTTTATCGCGATGGTATGATCAACTATATCGCTCCCACCTCGAGTTTCGCATTGACATTCGAATTACAGTGCTGTGAACGTATTGAATACGGATTTCACTTGATTTCAGTATATGATACTCATCTTCCATTCAGTGGATGAAATCATGGTAGATGTGTAACCTAATTCGACGCCGCATAGAAAATAGTGCTCTTTAGTACGACTACAAAGGCACTTGTAGCAATGTGCTTTTGTTGGACTTCAAAATGGACGTCGATCGCTGATTGGCTAAATCATTCGTACCGCAACATATGGTAAACACTTCGCTTAACTTTAAGACGGTCTAGTATGCATCTTCCCGAAATTTCAGCTCTTTCCGACCCGTTCTGTGCTCGGAATGTGTACTTCTTTCTGATTGGTTGTTGCGCCTGTCTATACCCAACCTAGGTGTGTTAAAGATGGATACCATCTACTCCAACATGTTTATATCAAGTTTCATTGCATTCTAGCCAATAATGGCGAAGTTAGAACGATTCCAAAATGTGTATGTTATTGTGTGTCACCCAATCTAGTGAATCCAGGCTGCCCAATATTGCTTGGTTTGGGTCAACAGATGTCAAGGGCCCCCGGATACACGTTCGCTAGGACCCCCGGATGCCTAAAATAAGGCCTCGAACACCCCACCCCCAGATACACGTGTATCCGCGGCGGAATATATATAGCATGTCCGGGGTCGAGTTTGTAGGCGGTGACTTTGAATGGCGATATTGAGGTCAAATTGGTCGTTTGACGCAACCGAGGGCGCAAATCATATCTACAGATTACGGTGCGTTGAATGGCGTTATCGGAGCGAGTGTAGCGTCTATATCCAGTATCGTCCTGGCTATGTAAAGATCGCACACATTTGCACACAGATACAGTCCTTCTGACATGGTTGTCTGGGTAATGCTGGGTGTCAGTGCTCACACATGTGCACCTATGATGTGCAATCACTTGCCATATGTTCTGTGCACAAAAAAGACGCTTTATCGCGATGGTATGATCAACTATATCGCTCCCACCTCGAGTTTCGCATTGACATTCGAATTACAGTGCTGTGAACGTATTGAATACGGATTTCACTTGATTTCAGTATATGATACTCATCTTCCATTCAGTGGATGAAATCATGGTAGATGTGTAACCTAATTCGACGCCGCATAGAAAATAGTGCTCTTTAGTACGACTACAAAGGCACTTGTAGCAATGTGCTTTTGTTGGACTTCAAATGGACGTCGATCGCTGATTGGCTAAATCATTCGTACCGCAACATATGGTAAACACTTCGCTTAACTTTAAGACGGTCTAGTATGCATCTTCCCGAAATTTCAGCTCTTTCCGACCCGTTCTGTGCTCGGAATGTGTACTTCTTTCTGATTGGTTGTTGCGCCTGTCTATACCCAACCTAGGTGTGTTAAAGATGGATACCATCTACTCCAACATGTTTATATCAAGTTTCATTGCATTCTAGCCAATAATGGCGAAGTTAGAACGATTCCAAAATGTGTATGTTATTGTGTGTCACCCAATCTAGTGAATCCAGGCTGCCCAATATTGCTTGGTTTGGGTCAACAGATGTCAAGGGCCCCCAGATACACGTTCGCTAGGACCCCCGGATGCCTAAAATAAGGCCTCGAACAGGACCCCCAGATACACGTGTATCCGCGGCGGAATATATATAGCATGTCCGGGGTCGAGTTTGTAGGCGGTGACTTTGAATGGCGATATTGAGGTCAATAATTGGTCGTTTGACGCAACCGAGGGCGCAAATCATATCTACAGATTACGGTGCGTTGAATGGCGTTATCGGAGCGAGTGTAGCGTCTATATCCAGTATCGTCCTGGCTATGTAAAGATCGCACACATTTGCACACAGATACAGTCCTTCTGACATGGTTGTCTGGGTAATGCTGGGTGTCAGTGCTCACACATGTGCACCTATGATGTGCAATCGCTTGCCATATGTTCTGTGCACAAAAAAGACGCTTTATCGCGATGGTATGATCAACTATATCGCTCCCACCTCGAGTTTCGCATTGACATTCGAATTACAGTGCTGTGAACGTATTGAATACGGATTTCACTTGATTTCAGTATATGATACTCATCTTCCATTCAGTGGATGAAATCATGGTAGATGTGTAACCTAATTCGACGCCGCATAGAAAATAGTGCTCTTTAGTACGACTACAAAGGCACTTGTAGCAATGTGCTTTTGTTGGACTTCAAAATGGACGTCGATCGCTGATTGGCTAAATCATTCGTACCGCAACATATGGTAAACACTTCGCTTAACTTTAAGACGGTCTAGTATGCATCTTCCCGAAATTTCAGCTCTTTCCGACCCGTTCTGTGCTCGGAATGTGTACTTCTTTCTGATTGGTTGTTGCGCCTGTCTATACCCAACCTAGGTGTGTTAAAGATGGATACCATCTACTCCAACATGTTTATATCAAGTTTCATTGCATTCTAGCCAATAATGGCGAAGTTAGAACGATTCCAAATGTGTATGTTATTGTGTGTCACCCAATCTAGTGAATCCAGGCTGCCCAATATTGCTTGGTTTGGGTCAACAGATGTCAAGGGCCCCCAGATACACGTTCGCTAGGACCCCCGGATGCCTAAAATAAGGCCTCGAACAGGACCCCCAGATACACGTGTATCCGCGGCGGAATATATATAGCATGTCCGGGGTCGAGTTTGTAGGCGGTGACTTTGAATGGCGATATTGAGGTCAATAATTGGTCGTTTGACGCAACCGAGGGCGCAAATCATATCTACAGATTACGGTGCGTTGAATGGCGTTATCGGAGCGAGTGTAGCGTCTATATCCAGTATCGTCCTGGCTATGTAAAGATCGCACACATTTGCACACAGATACAGTCCTTCTGACATGGTTGTCTGGGTAATGCTGGGTGTCAGTGCTCACACATGTGCACCTATGATGTGCAATCGCTTGCCATATGTTCTGTGCACAAAAAAGACGCTTTATCGCGATGGTATGATCAACTATATCGCTCCCACCTCGAGTTTCGCATTGACATTCGAATTACAGTGCTGTGAACGTATTGAATACGGATTTCACTTGATTTCAGTATATGATACTCATCTTCCATTCAGTGGATGAAATCATGGTAGATGTGTAACCTAATTCGACGCCGCATAGAAAATAGTGCTCTTTAGTACGACTACAAAGGCACTTGTAGCAATGTGCTTTTGTTGGACTTCAAAATGGACGTCGATCGCTGATTGGCTAAATCATTCGTACCGCAACATATGGTAAACACTTCGCTTAACTTTAAGACGGTCTAGTATGCATCTTCCCGAAATTTCAGCTCTTTCCGACCCGTTCTGTGCTCGGAATGTGTACTTCTTTCTGATTGGTTGTTGCGCCTGTCTATACCCAACCTAGGTGTGTTAAAGATGCATACCATCTACTCCAACATGTTTATATCAAGTTTCATTGCATTCTAGCCAATAATGGCGAAGTTAGAACGATTCCAAAATGTGTATGTTATTGTGTGTCACCCAATCTAGTGAATCCAGGCTGCCCAATATTGCTTGGTTTGGGTCAACAGATGTCAAGGGCCCCCAGATACACGTTCGCTAGGACCCCCGGATGCCTAAAATAAGGCCTCGAACAGGACCCCCAGATACACGTGTATCCGCGGCGGAATATATATAGCATGTCCGGGGTCGAGTTTGTAGGCGGTGACTTTGAATGGCGATATTGAGGTCAATAATTGGTCGTTTGACGCAACCGAGGGCGCAAATCATATCTACAGATTACGGTGCGTTGAATGGCGTTATCGGAGCGAGTGTAGCGTCTATATCCAGTATCGTCCTGGCTATGTAAAGATCGCACACATTTGCACACAGATACAGTCCTTCTGACATGGTTGTCTGGGTAATGCTGGGTGTCAGTGCTCACACATGTGCACCTATGATGTGCAATCGCTTGCCATATGTTCTGTGCACAAAAAAGACGCTTTATCGCGATGGTATGATCAACTATATCGCTCCCACCTCGAGTTTCGCATTGACATTCGAATTACAGTGCTGTGAACGTATTGAATACGGATTTCACTTGATTTCAGTATATGATACTCATCTTCCATTCAGTGGATGAAATCATGGTAGATGTGTAACCTAATTCGACGCCGCATAGAAAATAGTGCTCTTTAGTACGACTACAAAGGCACTTGTAGCAATGTGCTTTTGTTGGACTTCAAAATGGACGTCGATCGCTGATTGGCTAAATCATTCGTACCGCAACATATGGTAAACACTTCACTTAACTTTAAGACGGTCTAGTATGCATCTTCCCGAAATTTCAGCTCTTTCCGACCCGTTCTGTGCTCGGAATGTGTACTTCTTTCTGATTGGTTGTTGCGCCTGTCTATACCCAACCTAGGTGTGTTAAAGATGGATACCATCTACTCCAACATGTTTATATCAAGTTTCATTGCATTCTAGCCAATAATGGCGAAGTTAGAACGATTCCAAAATGTGTATGTTATTGTGTGTCACCCAATCTAGTGAATCCAGGCTGCCCAATATTGCTTGGTTTGGGTCAACAGATGTCAAGGGCCCCCGGATACACGTTCGCTAGGACCCCCGGATGCCTAAAATAAGGCCTCTAACAGGACCCCCAGGACCCCCAGATACACGTGTATCCGCGGCGGAATATATATAGCATGTCCGGGGTCGAGTTTGTAGGCGGTGACTTTGAATGGCGATATTGAGGTCAATAATTGGTCGTTTGACGCAACCGAGGGCGCAAATCATATCTACAGATTACGGTGCGTTGAATGGCGTTATCGGAGCGAGTGTAGCGTCTATATCCAGTATCGTCCTGGCTATGTAAAGATCGCACACATTTGCACACAGATACAGTCCTTCTGACATGGTTGTCTGGGTAATGCTGGGTGTCAGTGCTCACACATGTGCACCTATGATGTGCAATCGCTTGCCATATGTTCTGTGCACAAAAAGACGTTTCATCGCGATGGTATGATCAACTATATCGCTCCCACCTCGAGTTTCGCATTGACATTCGAATTACAGTGCTGTGAACGTATTGAATACGGATTTCACTTGATTTCAGTATATGATACTCATCTTCCATTCAGTGGATGAAATCATGGTAGATGTGTAACCTAATTCGACGCCGCATAGAAAATAGTGCTCTTTAGTACGACTACAAAGGCACTTGTAGCAATGTGCTTTTGTTGGACTTCAAAATGGACGTCGATCGCTGATTGGCTAAATCATTCGTACCGCAACATATGGTAAACACTTCGCTTAACTTTAAGACGGTCTAGTATGCATCTTCCCGAAATTTCAGCTCTTTCCGACCCGTTCTGTGCTCGGAATGTGTACTTCTTTCTGATTGGTTGTTTCGCCTGTCTATACCCAACCTAGGTGTGTTAAAGATGCATACCATCTACTCCAACATGTTTATATCAAGTTTCATTGCATTCTAGCCAATAATGGCGAAGTTAGAACGATTCCAAAATGTGTATGTTATTGTGTGTCACCCAATCTAGTGAATCCAGGCTGCCCAATATTGCTTGGTTTGGGTCAACAGATGTCAAGGGCCCCCAGATACACGTTCGCTAGGACCCCCGGATGCCTAAAATAAGGCCTCGAACAGGACCCCCAGATACACGTGTATCCGCGGCGGAATATATATAGCATGTCCGGGGTCGAGTTTGTAGGCGGTGACTTTGAATGGCGATATTGAGGTCAATAATTGGTCGTTTGACGCAACCGAGGGCGCAAATCATATCTACAGATTACGGTGCGTTGAATGGCGTTATCGGAGCGAGTGTAGCGTCTATATCCAGTATCGTCCTGGCTATGTAAAGATCGCACACATTTGCACACAGATACAGTCCTTCTGACATGGTTGTCTGGGTAATGCTGGGTGTCAGTGCTCACACATGTGCACCTATGATGTGCAATCGCTTGCCATATGTTCTGTGCACAAAAAAGACGTTTCATCGCGATGGTATGATCAACTATATCGCTCCCACCTCGAGTTTCGCATTGACATTCGAATTACAGTGCTGTGAACGTATTGAATACGGATTTCACTTGATTTCAGTATATGATACTCATCTTCCATTCAGTGGATGAAATCATGGTAGATGTGTAACCTAATTCGACGCCGCATAGAAAATAGTGCTCTTTAGTACGACTACAAAGGCACTTGTAGCAATGTGCTTTTGTTGGACTTCAAAATGGACGTCGATCGCTGATTGGCTAAATCATTCGTACCGCAACATATGGTAAACACTTCGCTTAACTTTAAGACGGTCTAGTATGCATCTTCCCGAAATTTCAGCTCTTTCCGACCCGTTCTGTGCTCGGAATGTGTACTTCTTTCTGATTGGTTGTTGCGCCTGTCTATACCCAACCTAGGTGTGTTAAAGATGCATACCATCTACTCCAACATGTTTATATCAAGTTTCATTGCATTCTAGCCAATAATGGCGAAGTTAGAACGATTCCAAAATGTGTATGTTATTGTGTGTCACCCAATCTAGTGAATCCAGGCTGCCCAATATTGCTTGGTTTGGGTCAACAGATGTCAAGGGCCCCCAGATACACGTTCGCTAGGACCCCCGGATGCCTAAAATAAGGCCTCGAACAGGACCCCCAGATACACGTGTATCCGCGGCGGAATATATATAGCATGTCCGGGGTCGAGTTTGTAGGCGGTGACTTTGAATGGCGATATTGAGGTCAATAATTGGTCGTTTGACGCAACCGAGGGCGCAAATCATATCTACAGATTACGGTGCGTTGAATGGCGTTATCGGAGCGAGTGTAGCGTCTATATCCGGAATCGTCCTGACTATGTAAAAATCGCACACATTTGCACACAGATACAGTCCTTCTGACATGGTTGTCTGGGTAATGCTGAATGTCAGTGCTCGGACATGTGCTCCGAAGATGTGTAATCACTTTCCATATGTTCTGTGCACAAAAAAAACGTTTCATCGCGATGGAATTCTCAACTATATCGCTTCCACCTCGATTTTCGCATTGACATTCGAATTACAGTGCTGTGAACGTATTGAATACGGATTTCACTTGATTTCAGTATGTGATACTCATCTTCCATTCAGTGGATGAAATCATGGTAGATGTGTAACCTAATTCGACGCCGCATAGAAAATAGTGCTCTTTAGTACGACTACAAAGGCACTTGTAGCAATGTGCTTTTGTTGGACTTCAAAATGGACGTCGATCGCTGATTGGCTAAATCATTCGTACCGCAACATATGGTAAACACTTCGCTTAACTTTAAGACGGTCTAGTATGCATCTTCCCGAAATTTCAGCTCTTTCCGACCCGTTCTGTGCTCGGAATGTGTACTTCTTTCTGATTGGTTGTTGCGCCTGTCTATACCCAACCTAGGTGTGTTAAAGATGCATACCATCTACTCCAACATGTTTATATCAAGTTTCATTGCATTCTAGCCAATAATGGCGAAGTTAGAACGATTCCAAAATGTGTATGTTATTGTGTGTCACCCAATCTAGTGAATCCAGGCTGCCCAATATTGCTTGGTTTGGGTCAACAGATGTCAAGGGCCCCCAGATACACGTTCGCTAGGACCCCCGGATGCCTAAAATAAGGCCTCGAACAGGACCCCCAGATACACGTGTATCCGCGGCGGAATATATATAGCATGTCCGGGGTCGAGTTTGTAGGCGGTGACTTTGAATGGCGATATTGAGGTCAATAATTGGTGGTTTGACGCAACCGAGGGCGCAAATCATATCTACAGATTACGGTGCGTTGAATGGCGTTATCGGAGCGAGTGTAGCGTCTATATCCAGTATCGTCCTGGCTATGTAAAGATCGCACACATTTGCACACAGATACAGTCCTTCTGACATGGTTGTCTGGGTAATGCTGGGTGTCAGTGCTCACACATGTGCACCTATGATGTGCAATCGCTTGCCATATGTTCTGTGCACAAAAAAGACGCTTTATCGCGATGGTATGATCAACTATATCGCTCCCACCTCGAGTTTCGCATTGACATTCGAATTACAGTGCTGTGAACGTATTGAATACGGATTTCACTTGATTTCAGTATATGATACTCATCTTCCATTCAGTGGATGAAATCATGGTAGATGTGTAACCTAATTCGACGCCGCATAGAAAATAGTGCTCTTTAGTACGACTACAAAGGCACTTGTAGCAATGTGCTTTTGTTGGACTTCAAAATGGACGTCGATCGCTGATTGGCTAAATCATTCGTACCGCAACATATGGTAAACACTTCGCTTAACTTTAAGACGGTCTAGTATGCATCTTCCCGAAATTTCAGCTCTTTCCGACCCGTTCTGTGCTCGGAATGTGTACTTCTTTCTGATTGGTTGTTGCGCCTGTCTATACCCAACCTAGGTGTGTTAAAGATGCATACCATCTACTCCAACATGTTTATATCAAGTTTCATTGCATTCTAGCCAATAATGGCGAAGTTAGAACGATTCCAAAATGTGTATGTTATTGTGTGTCACCCAATCTAGTGAATCCAGGCTGCCCAATATTGCTTGGTTTGGGTCAACAGATGTCAAGGGCCCCCAGATACACGTTCGCTAGGACCCCCGGATGCCTAAAATAAGGCCTCTAACAGGACCCCCAGGACCCCCAGATACACGTGTATCCGCGGCGGAATATATATAGCATAAACTTTTTCGCTATAACATTCATTTACAACCGTATACTTTACCATCGAATATATTACCACCATATAAACTGCCTTCTACAATTTTTCTACCATACTCTCCATTACTATCCTAAACAACCTCTTCCTTTATACTATACAATTATATTCCATAAAAACACAATAAATATAACCACTTCCAATATTAACCACACACTGTAACTTCATACTCATTAATTACATACCTTACAACCTAATACTCATACTCATTAATCACATATTTTACAACCTTATACTCTACCATCACATATTTTATTATCATATTCTCTATAACCACATATCCCACCGTCATCAACTACTCTACTATTATTTCCATATACGTCCCCATAATTTAACAACAAATATTTTACTACCACATAACCCACCATCACCAATTTCACTACCATACTCTACATTATTATCCACTACTACCTCCTCCTTTGCCATATCATTCTCTACAAATTATTTCCCTATAATCAAAAATTTTAACACATCCCTTACCATAACTTATTGAACTTTATCTTACTGTACCACTGCCTACTCTTCTATCTCATATTAAATACCCCCTACCTTTAAAACTATATATATTGCCTCTATCAATTTTACTGTCCTTTACTCTTTAACTACACACACTACTACCTTATACACTTCTTTCACCATTTTTATATCAAACCTTATCATTTTCATATCTTCTTTCACTTACCATACGGTTACTTTTCTTCCTACTCAGTATACATCGCTACGTATGCTACTATAATATTCTTCACACACTTTTTACCATCAAATAATCTATATATTTTACTCAATCTATAACATTTTACTTCATCACCACATTTATTATCACAAATCTCATTTTTTTCAATTCTTTTCTACTTACAATAATATCACTTTCCCTACCAACACATATTTTACCACTACATATTTATTCCGCAAACCTTGTCTTTAACATGTATTTTTCTACATACAATACTATCATTTTTCTGCTAGCAAAAACTCTATCATAACACTTTATATCAATATAATTTTTACAGCGGGTTTGTAATTATTTACTTGGCACAACATGTCTGTCTTTGTTTGTATCCTCGTATGACTATCGAATTGACACAGATGGTTGGGTTATTCTGGTGCTTTCTACAAATGACAAGACGAAATTGAAACACAACCTAATTGAGATAAGTATTTTCGCAAAAGGGTGGGTCACACCTCGGTTCGTAACGATTATAATGCGTTCGCAGTAAGTACTGGGACTTCTCTTCTTAAAATGTTGTCTTTCCTATAGTTACAAAATCGTTTAGTATGATTATGCTATAATACACCGTCATCATAATGCTATGTCAATCAATATATGTCGACAAATACTTATCATGCCAGAATAATCTGTGGAGTCAGAGCGAAATGCTTCTGTTTCCAGAGGTATGAAATCACGTTGCTGCAAGTTATGAATTACCATCATCTAGTATCCATCTCCATTTTTGTTTCGAATAGATAGCATATAGATAAATATCCTGACCTTTCCGACACGTACTTAAGGTGTAACATAGAATCGTCAAGTTTAACGAAGCAAAGCTTCCGACAGCGTGCAATCATTTAATTTGCAAGTATATTGGGATAATTTGACAAATGAATGGTCGAAGCCAAGAGGCGGATGTCACGCAGCGAGTCCGGCGAGCATACGCCTGTGGTTTGACAGCCCGTGTGCGTAGCACGCGGCTGCAAGCCCAGGACTTAACTTCGCCCTTCAGGAAAGCGGATGCTCGACTTGCGAACCGTACCGGGCTTAGTAGCCAGAGTAGCAAGCTTTAAGGGTGTTTGGTGTCGCGCCGAGTGCGCTGCACGGTAATATAATATAGTTGATATCCCATCGATTAGCATGTTTATGTATGTCGGAAAGTCTCGGAAGTGTCGGAACCGTTGCGATATGGCCAACTGCTACATGAGTACTACATTGGGTGATTGGTTTGCTAACCTTGCAACATAATAGCCTTCGATTTGAATCTACCGATTTCATTACAGATGGCTTCACAAATAAGTTCTTGTAGTTGTTCCTTTGTTACAGGAGTGATAACCGCAGAGTTCACGGAGCATTATCATGACTTTCAAAGCAAATTTAACGAAAAGGATTGTCTACAATGCCAACTACATCGTTAGCCAAAATATTGAAAGGTTGTCGTAAAGGTGAATGCGAAGACCGCACGTTACGCTTTGATCTTCGAACGAGTCTACTATCGAATACTGTAGATTCTCAACAGGAATTGGCGCCGGTTTGTACACGGTCAACCTGTGGATAACATCTATATAGAGGTTCCCACTACTCCACTAATTTTACACATCTTCGAGTCCACTACCATTTCCAAGTATATCGATGGTGACCGGTTTTAGTTACAATAATACTACATGAGGCAATCAGCTTCCGTATGATTCGATTGATGAGCTGCTGGCACACCAAGGATGTCAAATAAATATACATATATATAAGTCAAACAAGTTATAAACGAAGTGGTGAGCCTGGAGAAGTATGACTGATCTTCGAAAACGATATGATATTGAGGTCAAAAGATACATATCTCGAAACAAGTGACAACTTTACCAAATTCGTTTCTTGATACGTCCACACAACGCACTCTAACTAGCAGGTATGACGCTAGTTGTTTGCTACTATAGTACTGTATCTGTAATGAGAAACTTGCATACGATTCTGTTCTCAGTCTATTACCTTGAACTACCGCCCACCTAAACCATCAGGGTTTACCAAGAGACTTCGTGGGAGAAACGAATAGTCCTTTTGTGCTTCCGAAACGGCAGAAATGATTTTGACCAATAGAAACACATTTTTAAACAGAATATTGACCCATCAATGTCACGGTCCTCCACCAATTACGTGTGCTGCCTCCACCGGATTACGTTTAAAAGTGCTCTTAAATCGTCAGTTGGCCTTCACCGCCTCCACATGATTGCACTGCAACCCAACACATCATAAATGTAGCCAGCATCAAATTTAACTTTCATACTCTACAATATTATCCTCTACTATCTCATCCTTTACAATATTATTCTCTACAACTTCTTCCTCTATAATCAATATTTTATTATCAAATGAGTAGGGGTGGGGGAGAAGGTATCATGGCGAAGAAGAAGAAGCAGGGCGAATCTCGTGCTCGAGGGCCTGATAGGACAGCAACGGAGATCACGAAGTTCATCGCGGCATGGCGAGTTGAGCTGGATACCCCAGCAGAGAAGGGGTAGTCGACGGCCCTTCTTAACACGTGAGTATTCGATCAATTAAAGACGCTGTGTGATGGTACCACGTCTCGCAATGAGAAAGCAGTCATCGACAAGAAGGACAACTTGTCTGTTGCGTACAAGTTCATAGTCGCATTTAACAACAACCGTGTGGTCGGATCAACCGGTCAGACTAGTTGGTTTGAGCCTTCCGCTTTAGTTTCCTTTACGCATATCTTTGAGAGAGAGGATAATAGTGCTTTTCAACGTAAGTCGCCACATCCTAAAGCTGCCATGAAAGCATTCATCATCGAACAGTGACTGGGAGACAACCAGCTCACGGATCCATTCTCCACCACTTTTCTTCGTCATTGCATTGGTCGACCCTGACAAACAATCTACTGGTACAGGAATTGCCATTGAGCACGTACTGCACTGCTTCATCAGTGTCGTCACTGTCCTCATCGCCGCTTGATGATGCGTAGTCTTGATACCGAAACCTATGCAGAACTACTAGCGTTCCGCTAGCCAGCTCTTCCATCGTCAAGCCGCTCTTTGGAGTGGAATGGACGAAAGGCCGCGTCTTCTCAAAATATGCCGGTGGGAACCCCCAGTGTGTGATTAAATGGGACAAATAGAAATGCGTGTTAAGGTATACATTTTAGAGATGAGGTAGTTAAAAATGTGAGTTGAAAGGTGTAATGGGAATGCAAAAAGGGTGTAAAAAGAATAAATTGGAGGAGTTTATTGAATTAGAAAACATGTGAATAAAATATATTTAGAAGTATGTTGAAATTATTTATGTATATAAAATAAAGTAGAGAGTATAACAGAAAGAGGAAATAGTGTGTTGGTAAAATATGTGAATGTATAATGTATAAAGGTTAATAATTTGATAGTGAAGTGTATTAGGGTTGCGCTTAGGGTTAACAATATATAGCAGAAAAGATGTCGTAGTAAATGGAGTGGTTGTGAAGTTAGATGTTGTAGATTTGGGAGCGATTTCAATTAGATGTGGATTATGTGGTAGTAGAGTTTATTATAGTAGAATAGGTCTGCATTCATGACGTGAAGGATTCCATGTAATCCAGAGGAAGCTAAGTATGTACGTCTACATTTAGAGAGTATTTTTACATGGAATCGAGGTTGGCATGACATGGAACCATTACATAAAATCGATTCAAAGTCCTTTGTGATTGCATAAATATATTTTAAAAGCATAAGAGCATCTTTCGTACATGTCTTTACCCGCCACCCTTGGATGTCACCGTACACTTCCAACGGGACTCGTAATTCGCCACAACTCCTGATCTTAGATATCACCACCCTTGACCAAAAATGGATAATTGAGTAGACCAAAAGTCGGATTCAGTCCATCTGTACACCCAAGACCCATTTTAATGTACATGTACTACCCTGTGGATCCATGCTACGAGCGTTCAATCAGCGCTGTATCAAATACACGAATTAATGTTCGTGGGAACACTACTGGTGGTTTGTTGATGGGTGCCATGAAATTAGATTCTAGATTGTTATTGCTTGTACAGGTGAAAACGCACAGAAAGGTAACCTTGAAATCGATCGTACGACATTTACCGTCATCAAAGTAATTGATGGAAGGACTGGGCGCCATTCAGATACTACAGAAATCGTTGAAGTAGTTTTCGAACCCCCTCACGTTCAAAACGCGATATTTTTCGCCTAGTGTCGTCTATACCACCTCCTTTCCTTCGAGATCTTGTTTTCTTGTATTGTAGAGACCTCGCCGCTCTAAAATTGCGGATTGTAAGTGGCTCCAAATTATTGGTAGGAGAGGAATAGGAGCAGAACTTCTACCGACCAATGCGCATAAAGTCAGAAGGCTTTAGTGGCGAGTTTTGTTTGGCGAAATAAAGCAAATTTGTGCGAGCATGGTAAACTGGTAGTCCTGGTGAACTGGCCGGTACAGGGTCATGCAATGATTATCTCCAGTTGCTCTACACAATTGAAGTGTGGAATTGTGCGTAATACTTGTGACATATGAATACATTGAATATATTGATTATTGGCTTCTGCTACGAAGCCAGTAGCTTCATCTTTGTGGTTTCACTTTGAGCAAAATATTGGCGGTTTGTTAAGTCCACCTATGTTGACTACGAGAAAATGTGGTTAACATTTACGGTGTGGTTAAACATGTCTCCTTCTTGACGAACGGAACCATTGTGTTAAGGCGGAGTGGTAACCCGCTATGCATGAGGTGGAATGCAGGCCAAAGGGAGTTACATGGTCCGAATTGGCATGGCGTCTTCCAAAATACTCAGCCAAATTTTATCTACGTTAATAGCTTCGGTTGAAGATATTTCATGCAATAAATGACGTGCTGACTCGTACTCCTATTCAGATCGCGATCAGTTTACATAATAAAACGCATCGCGAAATTGTTGATGTTGTGGTGCATACTTCCATTGTGGACAGAGGTTTGTTGACTTCCAGGACGAGGATCGTCGGAAAGGATCATTTTGCATGCGCTTCTACATCTTTAGCAAGATGCCACACACATAGCAAAGCCGTAGCTTCAGGAAATATCTCATCAAGTGCATTGAGCAACGCAAGATTCCTATCGACAAATATGACTTGCTGGAGTTCAATGCTGTGATCCAAGATGATATCATTCGATGCCTGTAGAGCAAATCGATATCCTCCTTGCTCCTCTCTTTTCGTATTCATCTTGTATGTACAGTCGAGTAGGAATACATCTGGATTTTGATTCCAAATTCCAATCAATTCTTTAACTGCAGAAAGTAAACGTGAGACCCAATTGTGCACATTGACTTGATAATATTGTAAGAGATATTTTTCCTACTGGATTGAGACCTGACGGTCTCAAACTCGACACGAAATAATAATGAAAGATTTTTCTCCATTGTAATTGGAACTGTACCAGATAATAGAACCAGAGGCACCCCAATTCTTGTAAGCGTTGGAATAAGTGCCATTTGGGGTCGATTAGAATTACAAATTATTACCAGATGAGCCTCATCAATAAAAATTGTATGGAAACGTTCTCTTGCTTTCAATAGAGTCAAATACTCATGAAAGTCTCCCTGTACAACGTGCTCGACTACAGCAAATACCAAGTTGAACTGCCGTCCACTGAATCTCAAATATGTTGCATATTTGCAAGACGAGAAGTCGCGTAACTTTGTCTTACAACTGATTCATTTCGAAGAGCGACAGTTGGTACAATAGTAACTGCTGTTATTGGACTTTTTGGGTTGGTGATGTAGTGAGCCGTGTAGAAAATATTTTGCCACCACCAGTTGGTAAAATTACAATTCAATGTTTTTGTGGTTTAGCTACCAGTAATGATCCTTTCTGCGCCCGCAAAGCGCTCAAATTCCCTTTTAGCAGATGCGAGTGTGTAGGAGAATCAGGAGGAAGAATTTTCTGAATGGGTGGGTATGTTAACGACTCCGCCTGCATGACATTCACTTGCATTTACACCTTAGATAATACCAAAGTTATCTGTCCAATTTGCTTCCACAGTGATGTATTGTCGCTGTATATAAAATTGATGATTAGTGTTGGTGTCTCAATCCACATTGGTAAATATGTGGAGTTTAAATCCAAGCCAAGAAATCTATGCCAACTACTCGATCCAATCCAGAACTTAAGTAGCTGGTCACGTGAAAGCGATGATGGATCTTTGTTAGCTCATGCGTAAACGGTTGAAGCTGTTTCGTGGCTATGATCAGCTTGCTCGTCTAATATGTCATCGGATAGACGCACGTCTCTAAACAGGCGGGTCTATAATCGATGTTGCAACATGGCGATACGTAGAGACATCTAATTTCATTTCGCTGGATTTTGAAAAACTGTGACGATGTGCCTCTGAATTTTCTAGGCACACCCGCAGCTGCCCAGCCGGGACAACCCGCACACTGATTCGGACAAGAGATGATGGTTTTCGAGATGGGTATTGAATGGGACTCCTGGGCGAAGTGATGGTTTGGACTTTGGGGATGCAGATGTTCGGTTACGGAGAGGCTCACAGGTTGGAAGCGTACGCCCTGAATGGGTACCACATTCAGGATGCAATACCGACGCTCAGTCCGACCGCCGACTCCTTGACGGCAGGTATCCACGAGAAGGAAGCAAGTGCCCTCGGAGAACGTATCCCGAGGAGCAGCCTACCTTGACGGAGCCGAACATCACCCAAAACACCCTGAAACTCCAAGGTTTCCACAATTACGACCCTACCTACACATGTAAACCCCAAGACTGTCTCCCTCATCCTGAAAGTTCGATCGCCTACCGGATATGAAGTCTCCATCCGAAGTTATGCCGTGTACCCCGAATGTACATCCCGAATGACAATACATCCTGAATGGCCAAGCGACTGTCGAAGAACAAGATCGAAGCTCAAGTTGCCGAAGATAAGTTCAGTCCGGAAGTCAGTTTACTGACATTCAAGCGGAGTCAAGACAGTACGACCCAAGAGTATCGCAATCAGATGATTACACCGTGCAAGAACAAGACCAATGCTGCCGATCTCAGAAGAGCCGAGACATCGCTGATGAGTGTATGCAGATCCAAGTTCGACGTGACATTCCAAGTATAATGAGACCAAGTCTACCCGAGTGTGACCTCACGAAGTAAAGGAAGACCGCCAAAGAAGTACCAAGACTACCAAGATTGAAGAAGAATTTAGAATGCCAAAGAGGTAGAAGATAATTTTAAACAGAGTTTGATTTGGGTTGAGAAGCACAAGTGTCTTCGAGTTCGCTCCATATTGGGAAGCCTAAGTATCTTCGTCGCACAGGCAACCTAGGGAGGTCGCCGTACTTTTTAACACATCTCGTCAAGGAAGGACTACCTGGAGGACTGCTCACATTGGGAGAGCCCCAGAGTGAGGACGACCAAGGCCGCGCTAACTACGCGAAAACTCTCAACACGTTCAAGTCGAATTAACTTGGGGACCAGTGGGCTTGAACACTCGGAGTGATCCAGTTATTTTATTTTCTAAGTTGCTAGTGGACACTCCGAGTGCCCCTTGCATTTCATATTCATTTCCCTGCGATCTTAGGAGGTTTGGTTGTGATCTCCCCTAGGATTTGACTGTTGATTACTGTGTGTTTAGGAAAGACATTCTATCGTTTCCCTCGAGCATTTCGAGGGTGGTGCGCGTAGGGCATCCCGAAATTTACCTGTATTCGGGCGTGCTAACTAACTGACAGGCTGCATATTGTATATTCAAACTCTGTATTATTTTAGGTTATCTTTTGGGAAGAAGGTCTTTACTCGTGATCTCTCAACCCACATTCAGGACCCCCAGGATACGTACAACCTGGAAGTTCTTACATTTTCTGTGTGTCTATCTTAGGAATACAAATACCCGGTGAAACCCGGTCCGCCGAATTAATTGACACCTATAGGGATTGCACAAGGTCACACGCCAACCTGGATCGAGTCTAGTACTTGATCCAGGACCTGTACTACCCGAAAAGTCGGTTCTTCTCGAAGGACCCCCCCACTTTTCGGGCGCGCTATACTTTGGGCGGTCAAGTGTTCACCCACTTCGCCACAACTGGTGCGCGTGCCCGGATTTGGTTGCCGTGGATTTCACCGTTATTTTGTCTTAAGTTAGATCTAGAGGGTGCTGAGAGCTACTAACCTTACTAATCTTGGGGTTATGAGTGAAGTTGAGAGCACACGCGAAGAAGGTGGACGCGGTCGAGGGCGCGGAGGAGCGCCAAGACAGTCGCGTCGAACTCGTGGGATGCAACCCGAAGCGCAGAAGCCTCTCGACATTGTCGAGAAGGAAGCTCGCGCTCGGAGCGCTGCGAAGCGTCGAGCAGCTCGCGAGGAGAAGAAGGCAGCGGAGCCGATGGACGCTCAAGAGCAGCCGGATTCGGAAGACACTATTCAGGGGGCGCACCATGTTTCCCTGGATGAAGTCACCGAAGATGGCCAGAAGGAGAGCGCGCCGGTTGGCTCTGGCGGAGACTCCAGCTCGGATTCGAGCGTGGAGGTTGTGGGTGTGTCAGTCCCGGATGCACCCGTTCAGGCGTCTGTGGGAGACGCCGTCGTGGTTGAGTGCCCGGCTGAGGAGGTTTTGGTGAAGCCCCAGCCGGATGAAGATGTGATCAGCGTGGACGACGACGTGGAAGAGAAGATGATTCCGGATGAGACGCCCACGATCAAGTTGGAAGGCCGGTTGTCGACGGTCAAGGAAGAAGTGGTGCTTGAGGACTCGCAAGAGACCTCGCACCTGAAACCGGAGACGTCGCTACCGTCTGACCTGCAAGTGTTGAAGCCAAGCTTCACAAGTACATCCGAAGTCCGTCGCCAAGTAGATCCCGAATGGAGATCGACTTGACTGTGAATGAAGATCCAGTGGAACGCGAAGCACCTTTCAGCGTGGACCAGGGGAAGACGTACGTGGCCGACCAAGTTCGTCGTTGGGAGCAAGTCACTCTGGAATTCGTGATGTCTCCGACGATCGAGTACACGTGGCCGCACCCGAATCCAGACTTCAAGTCGTGGTATGCGGCAGTGGTGAGGACGTCCGAGTACGTCGCAACCCGAATGTCGATGGCCAGCCGGTCGGAAGCGTGGATTTCCGAATGGAGCCTCGTGAGACTGGCACCAAATGCTGTCGTCGACTTCACTTCGGTTGAGGTGTACCTGAAGGACTTGTCCCCGGGGGAGTGCGTTGCCGTGCTCCAGACAATGTTCTTTGACGTCGGATTCAGGTTTCGCAACCTGATCCCGGAGTGGTTTCGAGCTCATGCGTCTCAAGTAGACCGGAGTTTAGTCCGAGCGGTAGCTGAAGACCTTCAGCATCTGCTAACGATGGAGCTCCTGGAATGGCGCGAAGTCACCTCGGGTGTGCCGTCGCGAATGCTGTCACCTCTGGATGTACGAGCTTTGACTGACACTGTGGAAGACATGAAGCCGGAAGACGCAGAAGGTGATTCATTGATGTCGAGTTATGAAGCTGGGCTACTTGGAAGCGAGTGTGTCGAGCGGCTGAAGAAGGCGGGAGTCCGAGTGACTCGCAGTCCTGCGAGTTCGTCGCTTGGAGAACCCGAGCTGAAGCGGCCCCAACACCTGCCGCCACGTCCAGCCTCGATTCCGTCGATGGGTTCTCTCATGTCGTACGGGACGTCTGCTCAGGACAGCCGAAGCACTGCGATCCCGAGTGAAGTGTCTGGAACTCGAAGCACATCACCGATGCCGAGTTCTGGATACGGATCAACGTTGTTTGGACCGACCGCCTCTGGATCCGAAGAGTCCAACCTCAGCGGACCCGTTGAGTCGCAGTCGTCCGGGAAGATGTCGTCTTCCTCATCGCTCTGGTCTATGGGAGGAGCAGCGTCGGCTCACATGCCGTACACTTTCGTTGCCCCACCCGGAATGGTTTTCGCTGCTCAAGGCAGCACTGCGCAAGTTGACGGGAACGTGAGTGTCCAAGTAACGGAGGCCGCCCTCCCGAGATCACCAGCGATAGTGGGCCATGACGATGTCGTTATGTCGGAGTCGGGTCGCACTAGCGTTCGGAGCGATCATCGGTCGAGGATATCCCGAAGCCACACACGCTCCCGGAAGCCGAGACCTAGTGCGTCGTCGAGCGAGTCAGACTCGAGCGCAGCAGAACGGAAGCGACGGAGTTCCAAGCGATCCACTCGATCATCCAAGCGATCGTCTAAGTCGAGGGGTCACCAAGCCGGTCGATCAAGTCGGAACGGACGAGTCGCTCAGGAAGGACGAGTCGATCTCGCATGTCTGGAGCTTCCCAAGTTGCGTTGAATACGATGCGCACGACGCAAGACTTGCTGTCCCAAATGGAGTCTAACCAGGCTCACCTAGGGCAACAGGTCGAGCAAGCCTTCCATGCGATCCAGGCGCTAGCTGTGCGTGGAAGTCCACCGGAAGGACGGAGTTCGCCAAGCGTTCCTGATCGTGCAGGCCGAAGCGATCTGCCACAGAGGCCGCCCGCTCTGCTCCAGCTGCCCGGACACCCGCGTCACCACGAACAGTTGATGCGGCTCGCGCCGAAGGCGCACATACTGCGTTGGAGTCCGCGCGAGTCGAGTTCGAAGAGCGCTGGCAGCAACGTGAAGCGAAGGCCGAAGCGGAGAAGGTTGCTTGGGTGGCCGACGTGCAGAAGACCCTGAGTGCACAAAGCTTCCAGCAGAAGATTCACTCTCTGGAGGAGGCGCGCAACAGGGATCAGGAGACCATCCGAGATCTGCAGAACGTGCAAGGAATGCGCTCGCGCAACACGCCTGCAACACATCCTCAAGCTCAAGACACTCGTGCAACTTATGGATCTGATTCAGCAACTCAAGTCAAGTCTGAACCCACGCGTGTGACTATGTACCCACGCCCGGGTAACGCAATCAAGGGACACGCAAGTGAAGGACGGGACATCAAGTGCGACAGCGACCTTCCAGCAGAACAGCTCCAGTTGACTCTTCAGAGTCTGACTGGAATAAAGTATGCAAAGGAAGACGAAGCAGTCAAGTCTGAGCAGACGCCTGGGGCAAAGTCGTCGAGTGTATCCCGACCGAAGTCTCAGGTGCGAGAGACTAAGCCTGTTGCACCAGAGAAGACGGACGCCAAGAAGCCCGCCAAGAAGGACTCGAACAGGAAGCATTTACGTCAAGATGGAGATCCTTCAGGGGCTAGTTCTGGCGGAAAGTCAAGTGACGAAGGCTACAGCTCAAGCGACTCTAGTTCGTCGGACGAGATGCCTGCGTATACGACAACTGCTGCGATGACTCAAGGAGGCTCGGTTGTGACACTGAGGACGTTTACCAATACGCTAGAAGACTTCGATGAGAAGCTGTCGTTGTCTGCGCGCCGTCGCTGGTGGGAGCGATTCCTAAACGTGACTGTGCAAGGAGGCTGGACGGATCAGATGAAGGTCTACGAGCTCAAGACGAAGATGTCGCCCGCAGTCCGAACTTGGTACGGCCAGCAATCAAAACATGTGCGTTCGGAATGGAGTCGATTGTCCAAGGAGTTCAAGCGTGAATACTGCAAGTCAAGGGTGTCAGAGTCCGAGAAGTACTACACAATGAAGCAGTTCAAGGACGAGACCGCATTGGCATTCCTGTATCGCTTGAACTTGGCAGCTGAACGCGCGGATGTGCGTTTCCGGAAGTCTGAGCGCCGACGTGAGCAACACATCAAGAGATTTATCAAGAACCTCACGGATGTGACGCTCAAGACGACCCTGCAGAGTCAGCGTTTCAGGAAGGTTTCTGACCTGGAGTATGTTCTGAAGCAGCAAGAGGAAGTGAACCCGAGTGGAGTGCATTCTGGTCGAGGGGCGCAGCCTCGTGATTTCAGAGCAGACAACGTTGCTCGGAATGGGCCAAGGATGAATCGCCCGAATCGGGCCTACGTAGCCCAGGACGACGAAGCCCAAGGCTCCGATACTCAAGTGACGTTCGAAGACGACGAAAGGGCAGACTTAGCTGCGCTGAGTACGTGCGTTCAGGACGTCCTGCGAGATGGCAACCCGGATGCCAGGTTGTTAACCCGGGAAGACCTCATTCACGAGGTCTATCGTGTGATGAACAGTGTGGGGTGGAAGCCCAGAGACCCATCAGCTGGACCGAGACCACCACCACCAAGGCAGCCTCAGCAGCCAGTTTTCGGCCGAACAACCCAGACCGCATGGAGTTTTGTGAGAATTGCAAGAAGTGGGGACATCGACCGGAGAATTGCTGGGCTGTTATGGTTTGTGACCGTTGTCAGAGGCATGGACATCCAACGCAAAGGTGTGAGACGAAAGCATGCCTGAAATGTGACCAAATTCACGATGGAAGATGCGAAGACTGGAGAGCTTTCCAAGAGATCAAGAAATTGCTGCAGCAAGGAGGCCTAGCTGACCTTCCAAGCCACATTCGGGAGGACATCCTGAATGGCAAGGGCGATTCTGAGGGAGCGCAGTTAAACTACTAAGCCCGCCGAATGGGGATTCGGTACGCGTCGGGCTGAGAAGACCCTCAGAATTGTGTGTGTTAGCGTATGTTGGCCCCGAATTGCGGAACCAGAACCAAGATAATCTACAATGTATGACCTCCCTGATTGACCATGAACCTGTGCCTTTGGAGTGTACTCGTACTTGGTATTCGAGGCCTCCACTCCCGGCCGAACCTGAAGGACCAGCTCAATTCAAGCTGAATTTCGGAGAACGGTACGGATGGTGGGCGCATCATGATGAGAAGGAGGACAAGCAGCAGGTTGCTACGGTTCACGGTGCGGTGAACGATTTCAGGACGCAAATACTGTTGGATACCGGAGCGACTGTGAGTATGATCAGTTTGGATCTTGCGCGTAGACTCAAGCTCAAGTTAAACTCGCAGAAGCGAATCAAGGTGTCCGGCCTAGGAGGCGTCCCGACTTACATCACTGCAAGTACGCAGATCAAGATCACTTTGGGAAGACGTGTTGTCTACATCTTGGATGTTTGGGTAACAACATCGGAGAAGGTGTCGATGTGCTTTTGGGAATGGATTTCATGTACAGTGCTGGAGTACGGTTATGTATCCGTGAAGGGACGGTGGCGCTCCCCGATGAGGAGTCCGTTTTGATGTATGGCTATATGATTCGGAAACACCGTGAGCGGAATGTCCCGATCACCCCGTTGCAGGACGTGCATCTACGCCCTGGAGAACACGTGAATGTGAAAATCCGGTATGGTGTATGCCAACCACTCCGAGATGTGGTATGGGCTAGCAGGGGTGATCAGTGGGTAACTCAAGTTCTGTATGGCGCTAAGTCGTGGGCAGTAGCCGTAAAAGTGGTGAATATTTCCGATAAGGATCTCTGGATAGATTCGTCTACACCCGTTGCTCGAATAGTGGAGTATGGTTGCTTTCCAAGAGCAGGGCGTTTTGTGCGACCTGGAGTACGAAGGTATCAGGAATGGCAACATCTCATTTACGAGAGTACTCTGTCTACGCAAGCTAGGATGCGGAGGGAACGTTATGAGCAGGCCCTTCGGGACACTGCTCCGCCTTCGGTCCCGAAGCGCCCCTATCCGTGGCCCGCGAAGATGTTGATGAGACCTCGGGCCAAGACCGATGAGGTTCGAGTAGTCCGACTGCATAAGCGGCCAATGACCGTAATTTCGGAATGTGCAGATGGAAGTGAACCCGAGTGTGTGTCGCAAAAGGGCGAGAAACCAGTACTATCTACAATGGATCATTCGAGTACTCCTTTGGAGCGACTGGAAGGAGATTACATCCGGTGTATGCGAGTGAACGCTGAAGAGCTCGAACAGGAGCCCGCCGTTTATATCCACGAAGGAAGTGATATGATGTCACAGTTGAAGGATCAGTTGGCGATATTACCCGAGTTGCAAGATCTCAGTCCAAGATGCGATATCTCGAAGGCTGATGTTGGCGAACCTGGAGTAACTACTGAAGTTCAGGAGCGTCAACTCAAGGAGATCTTGAAACGTCGTCGCAGTATCTTCCTAGGGGACGGTAACGCAGCCCCTGCTCCAGCTCGAGGTGTGGTTTGCGACTTGGATGTTGTGGATGCAAAGCCTGTGGCTCAGCGTCCTAGACCGGTTGCACCCCAAGTTGCCATCAAGGTGTATGAGCTACTCAAGAAGCTCCTCGAAACCAAGTTGATTGAACACTCAGAGTCCCCTTGGGCTTCTCCGATCGTGATCGTCCTGAAGAAGAACGGGGTTGACATTCAAATGTGCATTGATTATCGAGTGGTGAACAGCTTTATTCGGCTTTCTAACTACCCCCTCCCGCTGATCGACGACCTGTTGACCGGTTTTGAGGGCGCGATGTGGTTTATGAGCCTGGATATGGCAAGTGGCTTTTGGGCAGTCCGAATGACTGAACGGGCTAAGCTGATTTCTGCGTTTGTGTGTCCATTCGGACATTTTCAATGGGTCCGAATGCCTTTCGGGCTGAAGAATGCTCCGTTGGTCTATCAACACATGATCAACAATTGCCTGTGGGGATTTGTGAGATTGCCACCCGAAGAAGAGGTGCTTGTGGATCAAGAGGTTCTCGATTACTTGAAGTTGGAAACGCAAAGGCCAGAAGGGTCCAAGGTGGATCGCCATCAGACAGCATTGACAGAACGGATGACTGTTTTCAGGCGCAACATTCCCGCGCCATCCCAGATGGGTCCCGTGTTGGGGCGTAGTTCCTACATAGACGATATAGCCCATGGTGCCGAGACTTGGGATGAGCTGTGCGAAGATCTGGATGCTCTACTCTACCGTCTGCGGTACTGGAACATTTCGGTTAGCTTGCCTAAGAGTGAATTCGGAAAGCGCACTATAACTTACCTGTCACATGAAATTGGAGCAGAAGGTATTCGTGCTATCCCGAAAATTGTGAAGGGCATCCAAGATCTCCCGTTTCCGTCTACCCTGAAAGGTGTACAGTCATTCCTAGGCAGCCTCAACTATTATCACAAGTTCATTGAAGACTTCCCAGTAGTGGCTGCAGTCCTCTATGAACTGTCAGATGAGCAAGTACGAGCTGGGAGAGACTTGTCTCGAGCCAAGAAGGCGTTCGACATTCTGAAGCAGAAGATTGTGTCTACGCCACTGCTCAGGCACCCTGACCGGACCAAGCCTTTCGTCATCATTCCTCATGCCAATACGTGGGCAGCCTGTGCTGTTCTAGGGCAGGAATACGGTATCACATTGCTGAGAAAGAAGTATTAGCTGTGATTCGAGTTCTCCATGTGTTCAAGACCCTGATCGAGGGATGTCCCCTCGTGGTCTACACCAGACACTCGGTGCTGAAGTGGGTGATCAAGTCCAAGACTGCAGATGGACACTTGGTCCCTTGGGGCGTTGCTTTGTCGCAATACGACCTAGAGATCCGAAAGGTCCAGCGTGATGAAGATGGACTTGCTGCAATCCTGGGTGCAAGTATCACACCGAGAGAGCACCTGGACAAGATTGCGGAATCACTCATTCCGACCAAGGGGCGTGTCAAGGCACCCCCCGTGATCAGTATCGAGATGCTTGAAGCAGATTACACTGGAGTGGTCCTGAGTTTCGATGGAGCTGCGAAGACGTCGACGAGGATTGGCAGCTGTGGTTGTGTGTTGTGGCAACTTCACGAATGGAAAGTTCTGGACGCCCGAGGTTACATTCTGGATGGCGTTACTGTGAACGATGCGGAATACTTCGGACTGCTACGCGGCCTAGCTATGGCTCGCGATCGAGGAATCCAGGATCTAGTGGTCGTGGGAGATTCGAGAATCGTCATACAACAAGTCCAAGGTTTGATCAATTGCAATCAACCCAACCTCAAAGGAGATTAGCTGAATGTGAGGTGTTGAAGAAGAGGTTCAACAGTGTGCGCCTGGTTCACGTTAAAAGAGAATTCAACCAGGCTGCTGACTACCTGACCTCCAAAACACTAGCATTGGGTAAATCCTGGGTGGTTGAGGAAGACGCCGAAAGAGAACACCTGGAAGTTGTGTCGAGAATTCAAGAGCAGCTTATGAAGACGTCTGACGAAGAGACAAAGTTGAATTCAGAAACGCCAAGGGACAGTCCGAATGTCGTAACCATGGGAGTCTCAAGAGACATCACTCTTCACGGTCCTGAGTGTGAGCCCCTTCCCTCTGCTGCTCGAGTACTGGCGGCGTTTACCCGATCCAGAGCTCGCACGAGGGAGGAGAGTCCGCTCTACCCATGGGACCCCTTGAGTACCAGCTGAACGATGGAGACGGATCAAGGTGCATCAGGAAGGAGACCAGTATCTCTCAGATATCATCGCTTCCTGAAAGACGATCTAGAACGCTTCTCACCAAAGCGTCTCAAGAAGATTGCGAAGGTGGCTGATTTGTTCGCTTTGGATGTTCGAGGAGTGCTATACCGACTTGCACGGTCAACCCGAGGCCGACCGCGCGACGCCGAAGACGAGCTCAGGCTAGTGGTCCCGGAATCACTCCGAGAAGACATGCTCCATTATGCGCATGAAGACTTTCAGGGAGGACATCAGGGGATCACCCGTACTCATGAAAGACTGCGCTCGGAGTTCTACTGGCCCGGGATGTATGCTGACGTGGAACGATTCGTGAAGGAATGTGTGGATTGTGCTAGCGGTAAGGGGTCACCCCCGAATGCCGGTCCTTCACCAGGCAATATTGAGCCTACACGACCTTTCGAGGCCGTCTCTATGGATTTCGTGACTCATTTACCAGAGTCAGTCCGAGGGAATACGTTTCTGTTGCTATTCCAAGACATGTTCTCCGGATATGTGATGTGCAAACCAATGGCGTCGACAACCGCTCAAGATGTCGCTGAAGCGTATGAAGAATCCGTTTTTCGGAGATTCGGAGCTTCCTCGGTGATTCGGCATGATCAAGATCCTCGCTTCATGAGCGAGGTCTTCGCAAGATTTCGAGATCTCATAGGGAGCAAGCAGAGAGCGACTCTCGCATATCGACCCCAGGCGAATGGTCAGCAAGAACGTTCGGTGCAGACAGTTATTCGGAGTGTGAAGGCGTATGTTGCGGAGGCAGATCAGTCAGATTGGGACGAACACGCCGAGAGGCTGATGTTCGCCCTGAACACATCATTCGATGCAACCCGCCTGGACACACCGTTCTACCTCGTACACGGATGGGATGCCCAAGGAACTGTGTCCGCTATGCTGGGACCCAGACCTTCAACTCTCCCCGAGCGAACAGCTTATGAGTGGCGAAGGAAGTTCCAGAGAGACTACAGCTACGCACTTGCTTGTGCAGAGGAACTTCAGCGAAAGGCAAAACGTGCGCGTTCCGAAGAACAGACTAGGAAGTGGCGTGAGCTATCTGACCGCCTAAAAGCTGGTTTCGAAAAGGGAGATGCTGTTTGGTTGTATATCCCAAAGGTGCAACCTGGATTGAGCCGGAAATTGGCACACTTGTGGCACGGACCGTTCCGGATTGAAGATGTTCGAGATGACTTTCGAGTAAAGCTGAAGGTTGAAGACTCGGGGTATCGAGTGAACCCTTGGGTACACATCAGCCGACTTAAGCCAAGGGCCATCTTCCCTAGAAGGCCCAAAGTTGAAGTCGAAGTTGAAGACGATGACGATTTTGACGCGGCATTACTACCTGAAGATAGTTGGGAGCCAGACAATGCGAACGACGAGTACGAAGTGGAGAGCATTCAGGATGTGCGATGGGTTAAACGAACCCGAACGTCCAAGCGATCCCGAGAGTATCTTGTCAAGTGGAAGGGCTATGCCGATCCTGAGTGGATCCCAGTGTCTCAGCTGAGTTTTGGGGCGTTACTATACGAGTCCAACAAGGGAGCAGGGCCAAGGCAAGGTTCCAAGCTATGCAAGCTGGGGAGGACCACCCGCGGGCTTAGGCACCTACGAGAACGCAATCAGAACGACCCAGATCGTCGCCGTGTGAAGTGAAAGAATTGTTTTGAAACTATTGATGAAGTGAAGATGAATTTCGGGATGCCATGATGAGATGATACCTGAATGTGGATTTTGGTTCCTGAATCTATGAACTGTGAATTGACTATGATGATGATGGTGAAAAAAGAGCAAACAAGTAAGTTACGTTTCGAAATGGATTAGCTATGGTGTTAAGATGCAACATATAGATGTGACTCGGACTAGGAGCGTTGTGGACACCTTGAAAATCAGTCGAAGTCGGCCAACGTGACCAGGTGCCGCTTGCGGTGCTCCACTGGGAGTAACTTGTCACGAGTCGCTTGAGGAAGGTCCTTGACGCGATCCGCGTCGGACTGACACGTGTTCCATTGCACGCGGCTGGGTTCTCGCTGATCAAGAAGTTTCGCCTGTTCTTCCAAAGAGTGAGGAGTTCCAGTGATGGTCTTGTAGGATGGGTCCATAAGGATCCAGTGACAACACTTTGAGGGATAAGTCCACACTCCAGGTTCTTCCAGGAGTGACTCCTTCATACCCTTGTCAACCCACTTGTTGACCAGTCGCTTGTACGACTTCTTGACTTGGTCGCACTCGGTTGTCCGCTCCTTAGCGAGATTGCTGGAGTAGTCATCCAAGTTCTGATCTATGAAGATCCAATGACCGATCCACCAGAAAGCACGACGGTGATCCGACATGAACTCCACAATCTCATCCAGAGCGTCACGTGAAACTTTCGAGAGCTGCGTCCGAGTGTGCAAAGCGAGATACTTCGAGCGCTCCTGAAACGTTTTGTCCCAGGGCTTTGTCTCCCAGAACACCATGAAGTCGGCAGGCTTCCAACGGAGTCGATTCCGTTCAGCCTCAGCAGGCTTGGAGAGATTTGGGGCGTAGTCTGGAAATCCATACGATTGCTCCAAAGCGTTCGTAGTCCCAGGGGCGAATTTCACTAGGATGCCGTAGTGTCTCCACGAATTCACTCCGAGGCGAGGAGTCTCGATCAGTCGACGTTCCATTGGGAGAAGCTCTTTGTAGTCCTTCCGAGCAAGCTGTGACTGTTTACGCTCTTGAGCTGGACGTGATTTCCGGGAAGAGGAAGCTGACGTGACTTTAGAAGACAATTCTTCGTTGTCCTTGAGTTCAGCACTTGTATCTGGCTCCGACGCAGACGTGTCTACACTCGAGCGACGCTTGGCCTCCCTCGGAGGTGTCGTCCGGCGTGGCGAAACAGGATTCACCTTCTTAGGAGTGAAGGGTGCGTCACGAGAATCATCTTCATTGTCCTCCCCGTCACTTTCGAAGAGAGCTTTGTGGATCTCTTCGTCGTCCATGTGAACTTGTTTGGACAACGGTGGCCAACGAGAAGGGATGTTTCCCGTTTCCAAGTCCGCTTCCAGACGAGATTCAGCGTTCTTATCGCACCGGCTCGGGACAAACTTAGTCCAGGGAGTGTCATCCAAGCGTTTCCAATACATCATCCGGGATAACATCACGGAAAGCATCCTAGAAGGAATCCGGGAATGCACCGCTTGACCACTCTGGATTAAGTCCTCCGCCTGATCCAGTGTTAAACCAGAACGCATGAGAACTTGGACATCTGTGCGCAGTTTGTCCCAAACTATGGGACCATCCAGAGATGCACACACCGCACTCACGTCCAGGAGTGGCGAAGCGACGGTGTCCAGAGCTGGTTCACCATTTGGAGTGTACGACGTGGGGCGCCACTGAACGTTCTGAAGATCGGATGAACCACCCGCTGAATGACCCGAAGACTTGGTGTTCTTGAGAAGCGAAGACGACAGTGGACTTGGAGGATCTTCAGAAAAGTCAACAGGATTATTTTTCGAGCCCGAACGAGGTCTCGAGTCTCCAGGATCTTGCTTTTCCTCAGAGTCGTCGTTCTCATCCGCGAACACATACGGTTCCGGCCGCAACGTGGGATCATCCAATGTGTTGACGAAAATCTGGTTTTTCCAAGCCTCAGGAGGATCTTGGTGATCGCGAAACATTTCCAGAAGTGCTCTCAGGCGAGGCCAATTGCCGTCTACCCGAGTGTCATGACGATGGAGGAAATTCATTAGCTTGGGTGGGTCCAAGGTTGACGCCTTCAAGCGATTTCCAGATCGTGGGTGACCTTCTGCAGTTCGTCATTGTCACTTTCCAGACGCGTGATACGCGCTTGTAGTGCACGTTCTTGACGCTCATGTTCCTGAGCCTCGCGTTTGTAGTCGCGACTGTGCTTTTCCAACTCGGAGATGATGTAACCTTTAGCGAGCTCAGCTTCTTGGTGCCAATACTTTTGGAGTAGCGAGTAGTCTGCGCGAACCTGGCGGACCTCTTCGAAATCCTTCAAAGCACGCCGAGTTGCCTGAGAGCTCGAACGTTAGGTGGAAGCCTCCAAAGCGCGGTACTTGTCCAGAAGACGCTTCATGAGAGTCGTCATCCCGAAGACTTTCCGAGCCAAATCTTGAGCGCCATAGTGACGCAGAAGAGAAGCCGTTTCCCGCTTGGTAGAGATGCTTTTCAACGCCAAAAGGAACTCATAGGAGTCAGGTTCCAGCGTATCTGCTAAAGGAGTCAGTATTTCGCGACGGATGTCGACATCCGGACTCAATAGCTTGGCGAGGAACTGTACGTCCTCTTCTGAAAGTGATTCCACCCCTAGGAGGCACTCGACTCCACCGTAGCCACCACGGAGAAGACTCCCGTTGGACAGATCCGCAGTTGCCGCTGGAACTCCCACGAACATCGTGTTCGGGCTAGGGAGATGAGAGGGAGGCGCAGCAACGCGTGTTGGAGGGACTTGACCTTCCAGAGCGGGGCGTGCCTTGCCTGCCGCGTCTGCTAGGGCATCCAGCTTGTCCATATCATCCTTTTCGAAGACCTTGGCCAGCAATGGCCGAAGTGCGCGCTGGATCAGGTCATGAGCCTTGTCCGCCACTGGTGGAGCACCCGTGGACGCCGGAGCCACGTCTGGTGGCGAGTTGCCATCGGAAGCAGTCGCCGGGCTTGAACCCGAGTGATCCTTGCTCGAGCTCCGCTTTTTCTTGTTGCCAGAGCGCTTTGGAGCCGCTCCTGCTCCTCTTTCCCGTGGATTTTGCCGCGCTAGAGCTTCGGCTCTTCGGCGCCTTTGTATGCTTGCGTTCGGGACTTGCGGCGTCTTCGCCGCCTCCTTTGGAATCTCTTGAGCCGTCTCACCGCGCTTGTCAGTCGAGGACTCCAAGCCAGAGCCGGAAGTTGCACCACGGTCGCTCTCAGTAGTGCCTGCATCCTGAGCACCCGCCTTTTCAAGCTGGGCGTTAGGGAATGGCTCTGACGCTGAGGGAGGCGAACCGCTAGTTGGTGCCCGGTCTCCGGAGTTGCTTGGTGTCTCGCTCATCAGTTGCTTGATCGTTGGAAGTTCTCGTTGTGAGTGGAATCTTGGTTGCCACTCTGAATTGGGTACGACAGTTGGATAGTAGACGGGGCGCAGAAAAGACCCAATCTGGGGTAATCGCCTAACGGTTTTGCAATTCGGGATGTCTGGTCGCCCGGGATAGCTGCGTTCGTTTGGTCGGCTCATGTTCTGTCACTTCGATGGTAATTTCCTCAGTGAAAGACCGTGTATCCGAGGGGCGGTTGTGACGATGTGCCTCTGAATTTTCTAGGCACACCCGCAGCTGCCCAGCCGGGACAACCCGCACACTGATTCGGACAAGAGATGATGGTTTTCGAGATGGGTATTGTGGGACTCCTGGGCGAATTGATGGTTTGGACTTTGGGGATGCAGATGTTCGGTTACGGAGAGGCTCACAGGTTGGAAGCGTACGCCCTGAATGGGTACCACATTCAGGATGCAATACCGACGCTCAGTCCGACCGCCGACTCCTTGACGGCAGGTATCCACGAGAAGGAAGCAAGTGCCCTCGGAGAACGTATCCGAGGAGCAGCCTACCTTGACGGAGCCGAACATCACCCAAAACACCCTGAAACTCCAAGGTTTCCACAATTACGACCCTACCTACACATGTAAACCCCAAGACTGTCTCCCTCATCCTGAAAGTTCGATCGCCTACCGGATATGAAGTCTCCATCCGAAGTTATGCCGTGTCCCCCGAATGTACATCCCGAATGACAATACATCCTGAATGACCAAGCGACTGTCGAAGAACAAGATCGAAGCTCAAGTTGCCGAAGATAAGTTCAGTCCGGAAGTCAGTTTACTGACATTCAAGCGGAGTCAAGACAGTACGACCCAAGAGTATCGCAATCAGATTATTACACCGTGCAAGAACAAGACCAGTGCTGCCGATCTCAGAAGAGCCGAGACATCGCTGATGAGTGTATGCAGATCCAAGTTCGACGTGACATTCCAAGTATAATGAGACCAAGTCTACCCGAGTGTGACCTCACGAAGTAAAGGAAGACCGCCAAAGAAGTACCAAGACTACCAAGATTGAAGAAGAATTTAGAATGCCAAAGAGGTAGAAGATAATTTTAAACAGAGTTTGATTTGGGTTGAGAAGCACAAGTGTCTTCGAGTTCGCTCCATATTGGGAAGCCTAAGTATCTTCGTCGCACAGGCAACCTAGGGAGGTCGCCGTACTTTTTAACACATCTCGTCAAGGAAGGACTACCTGGAGGACTGCTCACATTGGGAGAGCCCCAGAGTGAGGACGACCAAGGCCGCGCTAACTACGCGAAAACTCTCAACACGTTCAAGTCGAATTAACTTGGGGACCAGTGGGCTTGAACACTCGGAGTGATCCAGTTATTTTATTTGCTAAGTTGCTAGTGGACACTCCGAGTGCCCCTTGCATTTCATATTCATTTCCCTGCGATCTTAGGAGGTTTGGTAGTGATCACCCCTAGGATTTGACTGTTGATTACTGTGTGTTTAGGAAAGACATTCTATCGTTTCCCTCGAGCATTTCGAGGGTGGTGCGCGTAGGGCATCCCGAAATTTACCTGTATTCGGGCGTGCTAACTAACTGACAGGCTGCATATTGTATATTCAAACTCTGTATTATTTTAGGTTATCTTTTGGGAAGAAGGTCTTTACTCGTGATCTCTCAACCCACATTCAGGACCCCCAGGATACGTACAACCTGGAAGTTCTTACATTTTCTGTGTGTCTATCTTAGGAATACAAATACCCGGTGAAACCCGGTCCGCCGAATTAATCGACACCTATAGGGATTGCACAAGGTCACACGCCAACCTGGATCGAGTCTAGTACTTGATCCAGGACCTGTACTACCCGAAAAGTCGGTTCTTCTCGAAGGACCACCCCCCACTTTTCGGGCGCGCTATACTTTGGGCGGTCAAGTGTTCATCCACTTCGCCACAAAACCCTTGGTTATGCTTCTTCGAATTTGCTCAGCATCCATTACTTTTTCGACCTTTATGAAAACATAGTCTAGGTAAGATTGCCCAGATCCCATTTGTTTGGGAAATACCACATCGACAAAACCGCATATGTTGGTCTCACCAAGTAGAAATAAAGGATGATATCAGTGTGTAAGGACAAACGCAAACCTTACGAATAGCTTAATTTTTCCGGTAACAATTATGCTTTCATGATACACTTGAATCGACGAAAATCGGTTTCAAATCGCGTAAACCGAACGATATTTCAAATGACTATAGCGAATTCAAAATGATGGTAACTCCGAAGCTCGAGCTGGTTGTCCAAATGTAAAGTGAATCAAAATGATCATATCATCCATAAAATGCCGCATGCCAACAATCATCTTTTGACACGAGGAATATTCCATGAACCCCCATTTTCGTCGAATCTCTGATATAATTTGATTCGAAATACGAAAGTAAATGATGAGGTTCAACTGAAATGTAGTTATCCTTTCTGGTCATAAACCAGCTAACATCGGGTTTTGCATTAGTGTCATCAATAAATTTTGTTGATTCGATCTGGGCTCGAAGTCTTTCAATATTAAACCCCCTAAGTAAGATTCGCCCGTAAGGGTGTCCGATACCGACCGAAAGTGAAGAAGCCATCGAAGCGACAGAAACCAGCACAATCAACCTTACCCAATATTCTAATGCGGCACATATACTCGTGATGCTATTAGCTTGCTTAATTTTGATGCACTGTAGTAATTTGTTAATAGTGATGTTTGAACATACCACGTATCGGTAAACACTATACCTTTCAAAATCATCTGTTGAATATGAAACTGAGGTATCCGACGCAGTCATGTATAGCGCAATCAGACTTTTACACACCAGGGGTGGATTTCATCACAATCAGGTTCGAAACCATCGATATCACAAATGGTTTGTAATCTTTCAGCACTCTCTCTTACTTTACTTTGCGAGCTGAATCTCCACACTGGGTTTTGAGTTCTACATTTTTGAAAACACAACGCCGCCATACGAATAAGTCTGGTCATATGCCTTCGGTATGTACCAGATGCGTCTTTTACGTGCCCAAACAATTTATGGGTATTCGAAACATTGGCACTTCCAGCAATTACATGTCGTCGAGTTAGATAAGAGATAGAATCAATCTACGCGACCCCTTCTCAAAGTACAAAGACACGGCAATGTTCAAATTCTGATCCACTGTAGATTTCTGAGACAATTTAGCCAACTTCATCAACTCGAAGGAGGAAGATTCTGTATGCATTGGCAACTTAATGTGCCAGTGAAGTTGTCAAAGGAGAGAACAAAAACCACCGTCATCAACATCGTTTGAGCCAATATCACTCTCCAATTTATTAAACTTTTGTAGCTCTCTACAAAATGATTCAGGGGCAGCAGACATAATAACGTGTGGAGAAACGTGACAAAACGATTTCTCGTACCATTAAAATAGTTTGTACCGAAACGGGTAAATGACAGTGGTATCATGCGAACTGGTATGCCATTCCATCGCTCGTTTATGACAGCAAATGTAGTTGCAAGTGCTACAAATTGATCCTTCGTAAATTGGAAAACCCTTTGTGGGTGACGTCACCTCACCACTGCCATGTTTTAGTGATTTTTCTTCTGTCGTTAGTCATATATTTCAAAGAATGTTGGATCTCATGAATGGTTGGTTTATTGTTGGGCGTAATTGGTTTATTGTTTGGCGTAATTAAATGGATACGGGATAGATGTGCTTGATGGATTGGTCATAATAAATGTTGACTCCGATTTACTGATTAATATAACTTCTGCAGAACAACCGTACTAACTTTGTCATCGTCGCTCGTCACAACTACTTGTCTTTTAGTGCGATATTTTTGTTTCAGTCAGCAATCCTGGCGGGCATGGCGTTGCATAGATTTTCGGGATTCATTGCATACGGGACAAATAAACGTCTTTGTTGGTCTCTCGCTTAGTCAATTTGACGTTTCCATCAGAAAGTTTCACAGTTACACGCATCTAATGCTCATTTTGACGGTGTCAGTCCAATGGGCTTTTCTTTTGAGATTCCTTGGGGCATGTTGTGCGCTGAACGCGCACATGCTTGGCCCTCACGTACCAAATCACCCACAGAATTGCAAAACAAAGCGTGCGTAAACCTGATTACAGTTTTCTAAACCACTGCGATGTCACTTCGATTATTCCGCTGAAACTCGTGTATTAAACCATATTTGCTATACCAAACTAACAATCATTATATCGTACCCTGTATCCACAGAGTTGGCGAAAATCCCAGTTCAAAAGGGGTTCACTTCCACATGATAAATGGTCTCCACGGGATCCACAAGATAACCCTATTATAACACAGTATTTTACAACGGGATTAATGTGGTGCACACTAAGCGTTACAATTGAGATTTACATAATTAGTCATATCTCAATTCAACCAGTTTAAAGTTGAGTTAATTCCGCGTGGGTACATTGCGACATGTGTCTCGTGATCATCGGTGGTGTATGTTACACCACAATGCCGTCGTCAACCATACGCAGTTCCGCTTGTTCCACTAAACAATCATTTGTGGCCCCGACATAATTTATGTTGGGCCCACCTGCGGACTACCCACTATGGAATCATCCCTAGACGACTGCACACTTCCACCCGCGCCCTTCTCCTCATTCTCAGTCTCACGGCGTGCTGATATATGCACGCGGATATTTTGCTTGCCAGCCTTCTGTCCGAAAGACACACCCGTGACATACCGGATGCAATATGGCGTTCTCAAACAGCATATCATGAAAAGCTTCGTCTCCCATTTATGGAGTTTGCCTTTCATGTACACTTCCATGCGGTTAAATGCTGATCTCGACCACAACGTGGCCTCGTCTTTAACCATAATTGCTGGAGAGACGAACCCATTAAATAGTCCATCCTACAGAGCGTCAATTACCGGTTATACTTTCCGTGCCCTATCGGTAGTGACACGGTCATCATCGTGAAGACTGGAATACAGGTTTTGCGAGATATGCAGAAGCCGATCGCGAGCCATGAACAGGCCGAAACATCCACGCGGAATTGCTTCCTCGTCTGTAGACCGCTAATGATGAGCCAATTTTCCCTTGTTAGTAACGATCGATCTTGCAATCATTAACCCTAAAACACACATAGCTCTCGAGGTGCAAGGTTTACAAATCTAAAAACTCATCTCACAACTTCCGCTTGGTCTTAGGTTTGAAGCTAAGGTTCTTTAGCTGACGCTTAACTTATTTCGCGTGTTGGTCTTCCACTCTTTTGTCACTGTAGTACTGGCTCATCTCGTCTGCGGTGAATCCGCAATGCTCGGGCTGCACGAAGTAGAAGAACACCCCAGAATGAGTAGCTGCGTCTCCGAGCGCCTTGGCGGTAGGTCCTGCAGTTCGATTGTAAATGTTCGAACAACTTTCGTGGATAGTTCCCGGCGGGCGAGGTTCACACGGCTGCAGGTGGTTGTTGTATCTAAGTCGGACTAGTAAGCGCCCGCCATCGTCTTCAGGAATGCATCCGAACCCGACCCGAAGTTAAACATACCACCTGCAACGCATATGAAATCACCATCGAAATACAACTGAGGGGACCAGGTAGTTGAACATCACGGCTAGATAATTCGTCTTCAGATGTATCATTGTCATCGCCTCGATCGCATTTTACTGCATCGGACTTGAGTGTCGCAAACGCACGTGAAGCTTCGATTGCGTTAACGTAGTTGGTGTCTACAACTTTTAAGTTAGACTTTTTAATCATGTATGAACCTTTGGTTAGCTAACCTTCATTTGCAAGATCACAGGTCCCGGGGACTTCTGTTGATTCTTTTCCTACATCTGTAATACCACCATCGTCTGGGACTTAACCGCCTTCACCAGGGTGGTTAGATGAATCGCGATCGTCATCAGCATCTCTAAATTCAAATTTAACCCCTTCTACCCGGTGGTCTGTATAAGATGGGTTAACAAATCGTATGGATAGGATACGTTGCATATCTAAGTTGTATTTATACAGCACATAAATGAGGGGCGACGACGTAGCGGGCTATATGGGGTGAATTGGAAGCTGCTGGGTGAAAGCACAAGCTTCCACGAGCAACATCGCTTGAAATCAGGTGGAAGTTCATACCTCCTGGCAGCGGTTCAAGCGGCGTGAATTGTGGTGATACATGTATTTGACTACAGCCTCGCTGGTAGTGAAAGTGGTCGACGTACGCCTGAAACTCCTAGTGATGAGAAGCTACCAGGTTTTGACCTGAGAAGTGCGCAACACGGTGTACGTCATCGTAAAAAGCTTAGAGCGGCCAACAACTTCAAGCTCCAGGAATTACCGAGGTCTCGCTCAGTAAAATCTCCTTGCAAACCAATATCTACAAAGGATGTCAAATATCTCGCCAAACCTGACATGATTCCTTCAAACCAGGAAGAATTAGCACCAAGTCGTTCCTTATCCTCGCAAGAACCTCAACGACAAACTGGGAAACCTGTTGCTTTGGAGCACCTAGCGCTTTTCACAAAGCCCAGCGGACCGGAGCGAGCAAATAACAACGTTTGGGGGGCTACACGTACGGATATTCCGTTGCAATTGCTACAAGGCGCTCGCGTTGATTTGCGGCGCTGGAGTGTGATCGTGTCGGACCGGACCTTACGTCGTATTGCTGCTCACAACAATCGCATTACCAGTGCCAATCAAAAGGCGCAAAAACTACAAGGCTTGCTTCGTGGTCACCGTCAACGTAGCTTCTTACTGACGAAGGAAGAAGCTGAAGACTTGTCTTTGTCATACTCTGATGCTCGACATCAGGCAACTCAAACGTTGCTGTTTACTGGAGCTGAAGCTATCACGGATACTGGTTTAGCCGTGGTTGCACTAGCGGTGAATAGAGTGTATTAACCCTCTACGCATCAGGTATGTTCATCTCTTTTGCCATTTAAACTATTGGTTAGTAGCTAACCTCTCAAATCGCTGCTTTGTAGTTCATACTATGGTAGCCGCCAAAGCGCTCGGGGCAGCGTGTACGGCAAAAAGTGAGGATTGTGCTATTACTATACTATGTGTGGTTATCTGTTTAACATGTACTGGTACAGCCTCGTCTCCGGTGTCCACAGGTAATGCTGCTTCACCTCCAACAGCCATCGGAGCCAGTGGTAAGCCAACTCTACAAATGGCTCCAATAAACACTAACATGTTATATTTACTATGTAGGCAACGATAGTGAAAGCAGTGAAAAGCCAAGTGACGAGGATGAAGAAGGCGAGTACCACTTACTACCCCGTCAAGCGCGAGACCGCGAAACAAAACCCGCCATGCAACCTTCCGACCTATTGTCCCTCTTTAGTGTGTCGAGTGATGACGAAAGCGTTGAAATCCCAAGAGTGCCCAATGACAGTGCAGACTCGGGCGCTGTTTCTGAAGGTTTGCTACGAACTACGATGTATATACAACACAAGAATGATTAACCCGTATATCTATGCTGTATTATTTGCAGTTAGCAGTATCATGTCAAGTGATTCGGAAGACGATCTCAATGAGATAGAAGAAGGCGAGGATCCTGAAGAGTACGGTGATCTGGACTCCGGTGATGAATCAGCAGAAGATGATATTATTGACGAGGACGACCCGGATGCCATTGTCGAAGACGAAGTCAACGGAATAACCAACGAAGAGTTGGAGGACGGGGATACTGAGGATCCTAACAGTGTTGAAGCCATTTCTGAACGGCACTTTGCCGAGAAGTTTATGGAAACGCTTAGGGGAGTGAGAAGGTGCTGGTTGGTGACGTCATGGGCCAAGATATGGACAAGCTTCGTGACCATAGCGTGAATGGATGGAGTGACCCTGTCTATCCAGACGTGTACGAGTATCTGCAGACCCCATACGAGGTCGTCAGCGAGGACAATAGCCACCCTGATTTGAGAAGAAAACCTCACGGTCCTACTCCTGAAGCAATGAAGTGCGGAGATTCACCACTAGCTCTCTTTTTCTTCTTCATGTCAGTGGAACTTTGGCAGTATATAGCAGTGTGCAGCAACAACTACAAACACGAACAGCTTGAGGCTCGGGTGGAAGCCTACATTAAACAGAGAAACAAGATCCAACACCGGCACCCAGAGGACACTACATCTGTCCGGACCCGGAGAGATGTACGCATGAGTCTGATGGCCGTACAGCCCGTTCTTCCGCATGAACTATGCGTTTTCGTTGGGCTTTTACTAGCACGAGCGATCCAACCGAACCGTGAAAAGATTTCGAACCACTGTAAAATGTCAGATGAAGGAGATTTTGCAAAGGGCGTTTTGGAAACTACATGCCACGTGACCGATTTCTGGAGATTTCTCGAAACCTCCATTTTTCAAGCAATCTAGACCCACGAGCAAAACGGATCGAGCATGGAAAATTAGGAAAGTCATTCATGTGCTACAGCGCACGTTTTGTCGAGGTTATATTCCGCCTGTGGAACTGACCTTCGACGAGACGATGCTGCCATCACGCTCTTCTTTCAACACCGCACGGATGTGCATGAAGGATAAGCCATGCAAATGGGGGACAAAGCTCTTTATGCTTTGCTCTTCGCACACTGCGTATTGCATCAGGTTTGATACTCGTCAATGTAAAGCTCTAAATTGTATAGTACAACTCATTAATATGTTATCATGTATGTCTGTGCTGTATATTCTAGGTTTGAAGTCTACGTTGGCAAGAAACAACACACCAGTGATACAAAGTCCATGGATAAGAAATCGGGGCCAGCAGCGGTTGTTCGTATCCTACAGCTGCATTTCCCGAAAGGTGCGCTAAAGGCTTTCGGCTCGTAGTTACGGATCGATTTTACACAAGTGTGGTGCTTCCGATTCAGCTTCTCCTGATGGGTTTTTATACGGTTGGGACAATCATGCCAAACCGCATAGGTTTCGCTAATAGTATCCAACAGAATGAAACCTCGAGCCCAGGAGATTATGCGAGGATCTTTCAAGTATGTAAGATCCAACAAGGTGAAGGAGATGACGGTGATTACGTGGTGGGACAGCAAGCCGGTGTTTTCGTGTGCACAGGGAGCGATCTAGCTGTGGAGCGTGTTATCCGGCGGGAGAAGACAGGTGAACGACATGAAGTGGCTTGTCCAAAAGCAGTAAAGGATTACCACAAGTACAAGGCGGAGTTGATGTTCACGGTATTCTTTGCAGCGCGCAGTGACGTTTCGCAAGTACTATAAGTCTCTATTCTTGGGGCTCATAGATCTGGCGATAGTGAATGGCTACATTGTGCATCAGGCGCACCACGCAGCGAAAAGTACAAGGCCACTTACTCATGTTCAATACATTCGCAAGTTGCACCTGGAATTGATCAATCTACAGGGCGAAGACATGTATGATGGAAACACGTTCGGAGCAGGTAGGTTTTGAATGTGATGGATATCCATATTTACCGTGGTTAGCCTAACTTGCATATTTGTGTTCACAGATCCACCACAATCTCTGATCTCTACCAAAGATCCACCTTCGAGCATTTCCGCTAGAAGTGGTGATCGTGGTGATCATCCCAAACACGCTGCGAAGCAGGTTGACGAATGGAGAAACCACTCCGGTCAGCTCAAGAGAGCGCAGCAAAACTGCAAAGTGTGTTCATTGCACCGAACCGGTGGCAAGCGCGGAAAAACAGCAACATACTTCTGTGACGCTTGTTACGGTTTGCTTCCAGTTTACCTTTGCATGAAGCCAAAGTATACAGTTGAGGGAGAGCTACGAAGTTGCTGGGATATATGGCACAGCAGCTACAAGAACGGCACCGGCATTCCTGAGAATCTGCAGGGCAATATTAGGCTGCGGCAGTCCCCCGCTAAGCGGCGACACGTGTCTGCTGAAGAAGAAAAAGCTCCGACCGCGTAAATGATCGCACAGGAAGACTACAAGATTACATCATTTGATTGTTCGCTGCGACGCGCAAGCCTATCAAATTGACGTCAAGTTTGTAAGCTAACAGGGAGAACATTCATTTGATTGCATCCGTATCTTAATTCTACTCACTTACATTCAGTATTGGTTGGGTACGCACGTTCAGTTTCACAAGAAATTCCAAATTTTGACAAAAATACTTGGCCATCGTTTAGGTTCTGTACACATTTGCAAGCAAAAACAATCCGATGGTCGTGCAGTGCCAGTACATGTCCATTCTTATACTGCTTAGGCGCTGTATATACAACTTGAGGTCGCTTGAGAATCATATTATACATGACCGTCGATGTTAACATCTATAAATCTAACCTAGTCATTCCCCATCATTCCCCATCTCGCCCAACCCTTAAAGTATACAAAACTTCATATTAAATACGCTGTATATACAGCCCTGCGTCACGCTCAAAAACTCCCGGTTTGAAGGGGTTTAATGACAAGAGTAGTAGTATCCCGGACAGTACCAGTAGTAATTACCACCAAATTACACCCCTACATTTTCTCGCCAAGTTCGGAATAGGGTAATCATCATTGCGACAGAAATAGTGCATACGGAATATAAATATTCACGGAGAAAACATTGCTATAAAGCTAGTTGGTTAAGTCTTTGTTGTTGACGGCTTACTCGCGCATTAGTGTAGCATTAAACTACCACTTCACGAAGAAATGCTAAGACCGGACGACGTAGCAAAACCTCCTCCCAGCAAATAACCATAGGACGGTCATCGACAAAGCGGAAACGAAGTAAAGGTGAAGCCGAAACGGGGGGGCTGCAAGAACGTACCATTGCGCACAATGTGGCCAAGCCAGCCAAAACATACGAATGTATCGGGAAGTACTACGTAAACGACGTTCTGATCGATGTTTCAAGCCATCAGTAAGTAAGGGTATTGTGAAAGAATATAATATTATGGTACAGTATCCTGATGACTTCCAGATTGTATGAAATCATTGGTGCATCGAGTAGGAAGTGAAAATGCATTCCCATCAACACCATTGACGGTGAAATTTTCAGGGATGTGCGAGTAAATTACCAAATATTTTTCAGATGAACCTCAGCCTTTCATTTCTACAAACTCGCGGCAAGCAGCAACCGACAGCTGAAGAAAGCAGGTCATCGTGGTTAGCTGTGATGGAGCGGTATGTTTGTTATGTTTATATATATATTAACAGGGTTAACACTTGTCTCTATTTGTAGTAGGTGTACGATCCACTTGACAACAACGCATTCCGTGCGAAAACTCGAGACTGGCAACCATTGCCAATCTCATTAGCGGTGTGTTCATACCTATTTAACGTCGTCAGGTCATGAAAAGCTGTCGGCAGCAAACAAGTATTTTGTCCTACGGTGGATAACTGGAGGCGACGCAAGTATGGAGATAAAAAATGTTTTCCTCGATTGAAAATGTCTGTGATAGCAGGACTCGAGCAGCCAGCGAGTGTAAGCTGTGGAGTCTTCGGGGATCCAACGAGATGGGCGTATTTGCATGGAGAATCGAGTTGGCTCCATGTTACGAGGTAAAGCTCCACGACAAGCGTCCTTGACACTGCGTACGCAGATGTTGTAGCACTTGCTGTGCTCTCTCGAGGTGAAAGTGGTCATCGCAGAGAATGAACCCTCTCAGGATATTGCAAAGATAGAAAAACTCCTGATAGCTAAGCCGAGCGAGGCAATCTTAAAGGAGTGAGAGGTACAATGGTAGCTTCCTCTGCATAGCTGACACGAAGACAGGTAGCAGAACAACAATACGTGTCTCCAATATTTGAATTGTAGTCAATAAAGAAGCCTTCTCCAAGAGCTGCTTACCCTATATGTTGCGCGTTCACACTTCCCACATTCAGGCGCTAATCGTTTACGCCGCGCTTGGTGTCCATAATAAAGAAGATTTGGTGCGCCACCTATAACCATTGATCTCTGCATACTAGCAGAACCCCACGTTGTAGTCGTTCTTCAAGAGGCGGACTCCACTAAACTCCTTATTTACAGATCCTTCAACATCACGCAGTCCTTAGGGCTACCGCCTTCGTGTACTATGTATCCCCTTCGTTTGGAGGTAGATTCACCTTTGTAGTGTCTGCAGGAAAGAAGACACGATGGGGAGCAGGCGGAGATCCCAGAAGTTTTGCCTAGTTTATTTGTTGGTAAGTTGCAAAATGAGTATCCCTACTGCTAGTCTATTATACATGGTATCATGTCGGGATGCTTGTGTCTTCGGTCAACATGGTTGAACACGATGGATGTCATCATGGATGTCGTGATGCAATCACGTATGTTGTTATTGAAATCGCCCCATTACAAAGGATACAAAATCCGTAGTAAGATTCGAAATACATTACAAAGAAAGTTTTTTTCATTAACATCACATTAATTATTTCAGCGTACTGTATTCAATTTCGGGACGGGTCCAGTACCCGCTAAAGCCATCCCAGATTAATGTTACTTTTTTACCTAAGTTTTCGCTTGAGCTATACAAAAGTAATTTACGTCTTGTCCTTCTCGATTGGCATAAATCTGAACAATGTTCAATAATAGTGGTGCCACTTTCGCCTAAAACGACAATTCTGGAGATCATCGTTGTAAATTTCTGGCTTATGTGCTTGAATTGACCAATCGCATCCAGCAGTTCAAATGCATAAGAGCCAGAACCGGCTTGTCGCTACACTGTCGACCTGGCGCCTTCTGATCAAGATTGAGGAATTTCCATATCTCAACCTAAAGCACTGAGATTTGATTTTAGGATTGTGATAAATGCTTCAATGGAGACCAAATCAGTAAACTAGTAGGAATAGTATTCTCTACTAAAACAATACTAGAGGCAATGCTTTAGGCTGGGAGGACAGTGAATGCTTGTACGAACCATTTTAGTAAATTCGCATTATGGGACCAGACATACGTTTGTTCTTTATAGCATATTTGTCTGCCTCAATTCTAAAAAAATGGTTGGAGATAAGCACAAGATGGAGAGGAGACGGCTGTTACATGCCCGTCGAGCTGAAAAACGCCCGTGTCTTCGTACAACGAAATCAACCAAACGCGAAGATGTCGACGCTGTGTTGAATCGCCTTAAATCAACCATTTTGGATAAGACAGCATTAAGTAGTGATGAGTTGTCAGTACTTCGGTCTGGTGACAATTTTACTAAGATCCCGAAGCTTGCCTTAGCTTATTTTCATTGCTGTGGATGTCATCCTGATGCTTTCGTGTATAACAACGAACACGTCAGAGAGGGTGATGCAGTTGATCGTCTAAAAAACGTTGTTGATCGAAGTGTTGTTGCCGAAGATGTGTCACGTTGTCAAGTAGATGTGAAGAGCATGTTGGCGAGAAATAAAACGGTTTGGGCGTGCTGTTCTTGCTGTGAGATTATTTTTGGTGATGCCAACGTGGAACACACGACTGTTAGCAAGCTTCCTGATACCTTTCGCGTAACAAGTGAAGAGAAACGCGTTAGGTTTGGAATGATTTCAGCCGAGATTCGTCAGGCGCACTTTCAAGTGATAGTAAAAGGTGACATTTGGTATCATTTGAACCCTGACCTTGTTTTAGCAAGTACGGGGCAGTCCGAAGATGGAACAGATGAAGATGCTAGAGTAGTACTTTGTAAAAGGTGTTCTGGTAATCCAAGGAAAAACAAGTACAGTATTGCATCGGGTCACGATTATGGTCGGCGAGGGAATTTATCTGATTTAAATGACGTTGCCACCAATTGTATCAGTCCCATTCGACTATTTGGGATAGAGATCGCTTTGTCTGGACGTTTCGCACATGGCCATAGTATTTGCTTTCCGGCTGACGGACCAATTAAGTGTTCAAGTGAACTTCCACAAGTCGATGAAGATTGCCACCCTCATGTCACCTTTGTTGGACCACATGACCAGTGGAGAGTAATCTCCAAATCATTTCGACATTTATACGATATCCCCGTTGATGATGTATATGCGTGGCTGGAAGTCCTATCTGCAACACATTCTTATTGGCGAGAAGAAGGTATTATGATTAATCGATCTCAGCGGCGTCGAAAACAATTAGAACAATTAACTACTTTAGTGGAATCTCGAGTGATTGCGTCAGAAACGGATACAGTTAAAGATATAGCGGATACTGAATTTCAAGAAATGTATGCAGGAACCGAAGTTGATATTGGCAACCATATTATCACTAGGAAGTCTGCTGTTCTTCAGGAGGGTGTGAGCGTATGTGGTTCGTCAAGCAACCAAAGTGTTTCTAATGCAATTGTTGATAGTTTTCTCGAAACAATTCGTTCTCCTGTAAAGGTGACCCGCGAATCGGATGGCAAGTTTGTTATTTAAATTGTTGATAGTGTTTACTAATTCACTGATGTAGATGCTGTGATCGGGGAAAGTGGTGATTTGGAACATGTTATACCGATTGAGAGATCAAGTTCACCTGTTACGGAATGGACGTCAAATGGAGATATATTGGCAGGAGCTTTTCCGACATTATTTATGACAGGAGGTGCAATGCTTCCACAGGGGTCATTGCCCCAGGATTTTGTGGACCACTTGATGGTCTATTATGATGGGAGATTTGAGCAGAGCGTGACACTAATTGCGACAATGTTTAACCAGTTGCAACGACATTCCGCAATACAGAAGACGGCACGAATTGGAAGTTTACATGGAGAAGCATTGCTTAAATTAACAGATTTGGCAAATAATCCTTTGTTTCGGCAGCAGTTGGAGGTCGCACATGCTCATCCGGATTCTAAGTTGGCAAAAATACTTAATACTAAATTGCTGCGTATCCTCTCGATAGCTGGCGATACAGTACCATTTTCTCCGTTTGAATTGGCGAGTGCAAAACCCAAGATTGATGCAATGCGTACACGGTACGATATGGCGTCTCACTGGCTCACAATTGCCCCTCCCGAGCATGATGATTTGGCATTACATCGCGTTGCGTTGTTGCGTTCATCCAAAAGGTGGAATGACCCGACATCACCTTGGACAAAAGTAGATTTTTCGTGGACGAAATTACCAGATGCTTTACAGAAAAGTGCTAGGGCAAGACTGCAAATATCGAATCGATATCCTGCTCTCGCAGTTCGAGCATTTGAAGAAGCGTTTGATGTGGTAACAACTGGATTGATTCGGTGTCGCGCAAGTAAAGATGTGAGAAAGAGTCATGATTATGGAGAACGTGAACGAGGCGTGCTTTCAGCTGTTGTAGGGTTTGCTGCTGTTGTGGAGCCCCAGAAGTGCGGGCGGTTGCATACCCATATGACTGTTTACAGTTCTACGTGGACCCCTCAGTTACTGGTACGTTCGGTATGTCACCCTGAACTACAAGATCTAGCTAAGCAGTGGATAGATAGTGTTTCGCGCACATATTTATCGGATAATATTTGGGATCGGTTCAATCAATTGAAAAGTCCTGATGGGAAAGTGGAATCTCATTTACAACGTTCAAGTGAGATGGTGTTACCTGACGCAGCCTCAGACTATAATAAATTCGATACAATTGCTCAATTATGCTTGCTTGGAACGAATCTTCACCATCATTCTTCCACTTGCATCAAGGGCCGTCGTGGGAAGTTCATGTGCCGTCTGAATAGGCCAGCTGGTGTTTTCAATTACGAGACAGCACCTGTTGAACTGACGTTGTTGAAGAATGGCGCTTTATGGAAAGGAGAACGAGGTATAGTTGAAGCAAGTTCAGTTAGTGAAAATACTAAAAGCATTATCGATGTAGGATACTGTACGGAGGAAGATGGACATCTACTTCGACAGAGCACAGAGCGACCAGTGGTTTGGGAACAGCGTCGACCTTCACGAGATAGTATGGTAGTGGAAACGAATTTGCCGTTATCCTTGCTATCACGAAGTCATACGAATGCGTCAATAATTTCATGTGAAGATGCTGGAGATAGTGTACAAGAATACCAGCGAAATTACATGACAAAGGATAGCGGTGGTCTACAAAATACTGCTTCGATCTTTATGGCGGCAGTCGATGAAGTACGAAAATACCCAAGCTCAGCGGATGATAGAGAGTCGCCCCTAAGGCAAGCGAAATATTTGGCCTGTAGAACCGTGAACGCATTTGCTGGGGCTCACGAATGGCCACTTAGTGTAATGATTTACGCATTGCGGGGTCACCATTCGTTTATTTCGTCTGATGTGTATTGGTACATTTTCCCTTGGAGTTTTGTGCGCCACTTGGAGAATATCGATGAAAGGGTAGATGGATCGTGCTTTCAATATGGAAATCGAGTCGAATGTGACGAAGACATAGATGAAGACTCAGTAATGGATCCACAGATTGAACAGCAGCTTGATGATATTATATGCTCTGTTGAGAACGAAGTTCGACAGGTGCGCCGTGCTATGGAAGATGTCGATCGGGAAAACATGTTCTCATCTAATGACGACACTTGTCACGATTCAGGCACGATTAGTGGGGCTCGTTCATTCACATTGAAAGGGAAAACAGTTTTGTAAGTCAAGTACAATCTTACGTTCATCGTGGCAAACATTTCTCCGATTTTTCGCCAGCGGAATTTGAGAGTATTGTGGATGTTCGTCTAGTAAAATCAGGAAACGAAAAGCTTAGTAAAAAAAGCCGCGGTCGTAAGCGGCGCGATGGTTTTGCGTTTGCGCCTACACATCCACTATACCCCCATTATGAAGGTTGTATTCGAGTAAAATTCAAGACTCCGATGCTTGGTGGAGCACCACCTCCAAATTACAAAGTCGCTCTCCGGAAGCCACACCTGATGGATCAACTTGCAAAGTAGGTAAAATTTAAGTAACACATTGTGGATTTTGATACTGATTGTTGCATTGGTTTTGTATAGGTATTTGTTGAGTTCGTTTGTGCCATGGGAACTTGCAACTGGCAAACCACCGTTCGAGTTAAACTTCGGGGGTTTACAAGAACTAAGTAGACAATGGGATCATTCCGATGCCCCACTGGTTGCGCGTCAACGCTACCGTTTGATATCCAATATTTTACGCCGTGGCAATCAAAACAGCGCTTCAAGTGATACATATTCGATCTGGCGAGCTCGAAATGTTGATTGGTGGGCAGATAGAAACCTCCAGCAGATAATTACAGATGAAAACACTGAAGTGTACAATAATGACTCGGATGGTGACGAAGAAAAACTAGGGCGGTTCGCTGATACTGACGCGTTATTTCAGCTAGTGAGAATGAGTGCACTAAACTCCAAGGATACAAGATCAGGAGTTGGAGAATTGCGAAAACGTTTTTGGTCCCTTGTACCGGTTGAGTATTCACATCAAGGACTGGGTAACAGCAAGTTGGGCAAAATTGACGGGGTTCAATCTGTGTTATCAGTCAATATATACACCCATCAAAACTTGCATAGTCATGGTGAAGCCCGTTCCCTCGGTGATATTTCCCATTCTATTCAACGAATGATGGCAGGCACAAAAGAACAACTTGTAGAAGGCTCGGGTAAAGCTATTGATGCAAAATGTGGTGGGGATTCATCCTTAGGGCCACTAACAAATGACCAGCGAAGGATTGTGAATTACTTGATACAAAATGTGGGCCATCGTGAGGCATGTCAGCGCAATCAAACGCTGAGTACACTGCATGGGGCAGCTGGAACGGGAAAATCAGTTGTAATTCGCGCAGTAGTTAAAGAACTTGAAGCTCGAGGAGTGGATGTGGTGGTGACGTGTCCAACCGGTATTGGGGCAAGTCATCTTCCCCACGGACGAACTTTCCACTCGGCTTTTAAGGTTGGACGTAAGCGCTGCAAACGGTTACCTCTGAACAAGGTAGAACAACTAAGATTGCTTTTTCACGAGCACGTAGGAATGGTGATTATTGACGAAGTATCGATGTTGGACATGGAATTATTCGTGTTGATGGATAATCGCCTTAGAGCCCTTTACGACCCAACTAAATTGTTTGGTGGTATCTCCATTTTGTTGGTAAGTGAAATCAACCAACGAAAAAATTGTGCGTTTGAGCCTTGACGTTTTTTAATTGCAGGTTGGTGATTTCTTGCAGCTTGCCGCAGTTCATGGCATTTCGTTGTGTAAAATGATGTACACGAATGATGACAAACAAGACTGTATACGTGCTAGAGAACTGTTTCGGAGATTTCGAGTATTTCAATTGAAAACGCAGTTGCGCGCAGGAGGGTGTGTTCACCACAAAAAGGTTCTCGATGATTGCCATTCACTTCCGTCAGTGGTGCCTCACGGAAATCGCTGGGGACGCGACCATAATGATTATCATCCTATCTCATATGAAGTATTAGAAGCAGTGACAACGCCCTTAACAAAACAGGATCTACGTACAGATCCTAACTGGTTAGGAGATACTATGCGAATCCTGGTCACAACAAATATTGATAGGGCGGCTTTGACGCCGTGCGCCGCACTGATGCTCGCTAACCATGAAGATAAACTATTGTTCAAGTGGGCACGGCGACTACACACGGAAGTTCCTGATGGTATCAAAACAATGCTGTATGACGAAGATGTACACCCGTACATGTACGGGTATTTTGTTCAAGGAGCTCCAGCTCAGATTCTGGACAATAGTAATGGGAACTTGGCATGGGGGGTAGCTAACGGGACTCCTTGTCGTTTCCATTCGATGGCATGGGAAGACGACGACGTTGCTGCAGAAGTTGAAAAAAGAATCCGCCGAGCATTGCATAATAAGGAGCGCATTGTTGAGCTTTCAGTACCACCTGACTACATAAATGTTGTGCTAGTCGATTCAAACTATGACTCCCTAAGTGGAGAGCACTGGCCTGAAGACTTGAATTTGGATACACGCTGGATTATGGATGAACACGACAGTCCCTTACACAAGCAAAGTGTTGTCATCCCAATTGGGCTTGTGAAGTCTAACGCAAAAACGTACAAAGTGCGATTGGGAAATTCTTCTGATCAGAACCAACTTGATTTATATTATGAACAACATGCAGTGGAAATATCACTTGTCATGACTGTTTGGAAAGCGCAAGGAGCGACTATGAGCCGAGTCCTGCTTCTTCTTGAAAGTGCTACAACCAAGTTTTCATGGGAATTTGAGCACTTATATGTGGCTCTTTCCCGTGTACGTGCAGCAAGCAAACTTCGCTGTTTTCCGGTGTCTCCTGGATTTAGGCGAAGCACACTGAGGCGGTTGAAACCAAGTATTTACACAGTGAAGTGGCTAATGAGCATTAACGATAAGGGCTTATGGTGCCCATTGGATGAAGCTACATAAACGACAATCGACTACTCAGCAGAGGAATGGCGTTAAACTAGACTAGTTTCAAAAAGAACGCTTACGCGTATGTGGTGAACAGAGCTATGGAAGTTTAATAACTCATACTTGGGTTTTGTGAATCATTGCTCGAGGTGTACTTTACTTTGTTACCAGAAGTTGCACCAAAATACAGGGCACCGAGCTTTGCTATGAACTACATGAATCGCGAACTTACACATCCAACGCAATCAGTTTTGTTCGCTTCGTGGGGTCAAGTTGTTTTGAAGCGTTCTGCTTCATGCAGATTGTAGTAAAGATTAAGAGTTGCAGCAGAATCGCACCTGCATAAAGCGGACAGATAGAGCTTACTTGCTTCGGTGGCGCTTTGTCGCGTCGCGTTCGTTGTCTTTTCCACGGCGTAATCCCTTTTTCGGAAGGTGTGTCAAAATTGTAGTCTTACCTACATCACCCGCACCACTTGATATTCCAGTGTCTCCTAAAGTGGTTTCTTCAACCGTGAAAATCGTATTTTCGTGAGCGGATTGCATCCGTTTATTAGAACAAGCCCGTGTGGAATTGCCCATTGTTTGTTCCTGGCAAAACCATATTTTAAGACGATCCGTTTGCTCGATCGGAGGTTCCAATAGTAAAGACGAATTGGAACGGGTGCTAATCACACGGCCGTTATAGTCGTTGATTCGAACGCTAGTGATTGCAACCGCATGACCGCTCCAGGTATCACTAACACGATCCGCATTTGGTCCCCATACTGCGCAAACAAGGTCCATGTTACTGGTGTCGGTCAACGTAATATCTCGCTTGTGCAATTTGCGCCCATCAAAGGTTGCAATTTCTTGAATTGTAGCCACTGATTTGACAACTGCGCATACGTTAACAACGTCACCAGATGAAACTTGATAGATTCTATCGATTGGTGTAAAGGCACACATCAACAGATAGATAGGAATCGATTGACCATCGTAGTCATTGTCGAACCAACGTCCCAATGCCTCACATATTTCGGGATATGGTGGGCTCTGGATTATCGTAGTAGCTGTCGTTGTTCCAATTGAACGGCCTTGAAAGCTCGTCAAACGCCCACGGCGAATAGCGATTATATTACGAAGCCACATCGCAACTGGTATAGTAGCAAACTCATTCCATAACGTACACAACAGTTGGACGTTGGATGTGTCAATAAGAAGCAAATCTCGCTTAGCCTGAACTTTACCGTTTTTCCCAATGACACAGTCCTCTTCACCAATATCCAAGACGACAGCTAAAACGTCGATGTAATCACCCACCGGATGATTCACCAAGTCCTTAATTGTCACAAATGCCATTTCAGCATGGGGTAGTGAACCGTCGTCTGTTATAACTTCCACGCGCGTAGCTTGGGATAACAGGAGGTCATATGGGTGGGCCATGGTGGTGTAGTCAGAACTTGCTTTGCGTAGCGATCCACCGTGAATTGCAATTACACGGTCGAATTGGATCATTTCACTGAAACGAACAGCTGCCTCATTGAATGCCTTTGCATAAATCCTTCCACCGGACAAATCCAAAAGCTCCACAGTCAGAAGTTTACCTGCCCCTTTAGGATTTCTCCAACTTCGCAACGGCGCCAGGTTGATGACTCGAGCTTCGACATACCAACGAGATGTCAGATCTGGCGATAATTCCCTGATCGGGATCTTGCGCTCACACACAGTGCTCAGGTGATCTGCCCCCAACATAGTCAAACAAGACTGAGACACAATCCTGGAGTCACATCAACAGAACATTCCATAATTCCGTTGAGAAAGGGACACTGAGAAACATTTCTTTATCAAGGTTGAACGATAATGACAAAGTGTTTCTTCGAGACACATTTCAAGCGACACTCTGACCACCAAATCTACATACTTTTATGTAATAGTAGCCTCAGTCTGTGGACTATCGACTCAGGCAACATTTGCGAATTAAAGATATGGGGGGCCCCCCCGCGCAATAAGATTGGTTAGGCTGTTCAGCCAGCTAAAGCTGTCCTCCCAGTATTAATACTAATATATCCATGTAGTACTGTACTGATTTCTATGATACGAAAAAGCTGCCCTAGCTGTTGTAGTGCATTGCGTAATATTTCGGAAGGTGGGACTATATATTCGTTTCAACCATCTATCGGTTTGGGTCGTTTGAACAATCGCATGTTTGAACGCAATCTCATATTTCCGGTTAAGAAGAGAGAAACTTGCAAAAGGTTACTGTCGCAAGAAACCCACAAAATACTAGGCAATTTCAGTTCTTATAAAACACGTCGCTTCATTACCGTGCCTTGGTCTCTCCAGTCTCCCAGTCTTCAATTTCCTTTCGTCCGCCTACTTCTTATTAAACGCTATGGCCTCGTCGTCTTCCAAAAAGATACCATGCTACGGTGTTGTACCCTTTGCATTGGATGCAGCAGATATTGCTAAGGCTTGTGAATTAGGTCTTCTCCGGCAAAATGTGCCCGTCCAGCAAGCGGATTCTACAAAAGAAGACTTTGGCATCGCTTACGCTCGCCGAGATAATGTCGGAGCTGAGTACCATGGATCGCTGTCCACGACGTGTATCCAAAGGCGGGACACAGATTTTGCCTCCGACACATCAAGGGCAACATCAATAGCCATGGAATATCTCTGACGGGTAAAGAACGCGGGCTTATTAATGACATGGCCCGGGCTGACTGCGAAAGTGACTACAAATTATTTGCTAAGGAACTTTCAAAAACGAAACCAGCCGCAGTCGATTATCTCAATGGTATTGACAAAAAACACTGGGTGAAATACAAATTTCAGGAACAATTCAAACTCCCGACTTACGACGAAATTACATCCAATCTCGCGGAACAAGCAAACAGCTGGATTGGAAACGACTGTCGTAGTGCCAAACCGATGGACGCTTTCGCTCTTTATTTCAGAAAATTGAGTGAGCTCGTGTCCGATAGGAGGCAAATGGCATCGAACTGGTTGACCAAGTTTCCTGGAACTGATCTCGTCCCGTTGCTGTCTTGCGAGCGCAAACGTTTGATCATCGCGGGAGACCGATGCAATGTAACACCATGTATGGAGGGGGCGTACAACGTGAGATTTCTTGGCAAGACGCAGCGACCTGGATTCGTTCACCCTTGGCGCTTAGTGGACCTCCCCGCCAAAGAATGCACTTGCGGTAACTGGCAAGACACGTGTTTCCCGTGTGTTCATGCTATATCTGCTGCGGTCAGTGAAGGCCAACCACTCGACACTCTTTACGATGCTAAGCGAATGTCTATTGACTATTTCAACGAGATGTACAGAGCTCCGTTTCGCCCATGGCCCACCGATGTCCCTCTCACAATGGACCCAACCGTTCGGGTACCCCCGATTCAATCAGACCCACCTGAATTAGGTAAGCGCGGTCTTAAACCTGGACCAAAGCCCAAGCACAAGCGCAAAAAAACAAAAGGTGGCAATTGAATTGGTCAAGACGCTCCTTGGTTTCCATTTCGCTAACATGCATATTAAATTTGATTTTTCTAAACATTGTTATTTGTAAATTATTTCAAAGTTCATTAAACCCATGGGATAAATTACGTGTATGTGCATATTCGGAATATAACACACATATTAAGAATTTATTTACGCGGATTCTCTAGTAGGTTTGAGGCCTCTGCCTATTTCGACGTTAAACGTAGAATTTCGGCTGAAAAGCTTAGTTTTTCAGCCAATTATCTTGCGTGTGCAGTTAATTTCTTGTTTCTGTTTAGCCGTAGCGACCATATAAAGTTTAAGTTAGTCTGACCGATATTGAGCAAGATTTTAACGAGTATTACTGAGTTCGGTATTATAGTGAAGTACTACATTTGTACTACTAAATCGAAATACTAATTTGTACTATTAACGAAGATCGATAATAGAACTCCAATCCACTGTAGCTAAATCCTTAGCGCGTTTTAAGTTGTCTGGTCCTGTGACCCAAACAGCATTACGAGCTAGACTAACCGGAATGTTGTCGTCTCCAGCGTCCTTTTCTTCTTCTTCGTCCCACCAGCCGACTTTGTCGAGCTGCTTCTTGTGATATTGCACCTTGCTCGACAGTCGGCTGGCCTCCTTTTTTTTTGCTGCTTGACGGGCTACAGCCTTCGGCCCGCAACTACTCTTGCGCTGGAGGTGCAGCTTCAACTTAGTGCAAGAGCTAAGTGTAGCATGACACCTCCAGCATGTCCTTGTTTTTCGGCCTTTAGGCCTCCCAGGCTTTCGCTTCTTCGGTTGGCGAAGTTCAGGTGCCATAAGCAAATGTAGAGCAGTAAGCAAGTATATTAAAGATTAGGCAAGCTGCTACACGTAAGTGCTGTCCACCAATTTCCACATCTCCTTGACTATCGTTAACACAATTGTCGACGCGCAGTAACACTGTGTACTGCTACATAGAAGTACTACTACTGATCTCAGTGCTTTTAGGTTTGATTACTATTTTCACAAATCTCAGTGCTTTAGGTTGAGATATGGAAATTCCTCGATCAAGATTTATCTCGGGATTCAATTCTCGCATAGCTATTGGCTACTTCCTGCAGCTTTCTGCAGATTTGACTGGTGCGCCCTTTGAGTAAGAAATTTCGGTACACAGATCACTTTGTAAACAGTGTGCGATGAACCGGAATTTTTCCCGCAGTTGTTAGATGGGTAAGTTGAATATCTGCAGGTATGCATTGTTATCTATTGGCTGCACTAAACCTCCAGGGACTACGCTGTGATCATGCCGATTTATTTAACTTACTGGTCATCTAATGATGAGTCCTTGTACAGCAACGTAAGATCCTTGTTCAGCAACATAACATACTCAATGGTGCTGGTGGACATGCCTTTCAATGGTGATCTAATCAGTGATGGGCCGGTATCGTAAGGAATGTTGTCAGTTTGTTCTATTTTCTTTACTTCATTAAACCCTGTTTTCTGAGACATGTTGCCTGCATTGTGATGATGAACACCACCATCCATTGCTTTACTGGCAGTCACAACTCCTCAACGTTCTTCTCGTCTCATTCTGTCATTTTCTCTTCACCGCTTAGAGTATTTTTACGAAGCCTTCTCTCACATCACGGCCAAGTATGCGTCGCTCCCACGTCTACATCGTCGCTTTAGCTGCCATGTTTCTCTCAAGCAGTCACGCATTATCTACAACCGAGACTATCACGAACTCCAATGTCGCAGTTATCTCCAGGTCACCATTAGAAGCACTTCGTTCGCTACGTGGAGGCCAAATTGATGATGTTGGGACCTTACGCTCTCACAAACAGGTTAGTGCAGCTGATGAATACAGAGAAGAGAGAGCTGGTAGCTGGCTTAACAAGTTTCGCTATCAGTCCAAGGGTGCGCATGGCGCCGAGGAACTGAACCAAGTAACCATGGCCCGATACTATTTACAAGAAAATCCACAGCTCTTCAACCGGATCCGAAATGACGAAGCCAAACGCTTCGAAACGTACTCGATCTGGAGATCTATGCAGTATCATAGTGACGAGGTCAAACGAGCAATGGAAGTACATGGCTTCACAAAGAAGGAATACAATGCATTCGTGAAGGAATACAAGAAGTTCAAACCGGAAGATTTGAGTTTTCAGTAGGACAGAGCTCAGCCCAAATTCCACTCTTCAACCTTTAAGTATGGGGTTAGGTCTGAGTCCTTGTTTTTAAGTAATCCGTTCGGTTTCAAAACTTGAAATTGTTAACTCTTCCTTGAGAAACTCCTTTGTACTGATTCGCATTGCAATCTAAAACCTACTACTCAAGATGATAAACTGAATCATGGAATATTCCCACGTCTGTACTCAATCGGATGTACTGCTAGTTGCAGGCCTCTAGATATATTGCAGTTCAAGAAATCAGCGGATTGTGACATAGATTTCGTAATCAGTGTACAACAGAATTATCTAGCAACAGGCGTAAGGAATCGCTACATGGCATCATGGTCGGTAGCTTTCAGAGGGGATATGACTCCAGACACGGAACGCCGGTATCTAACTAAACAATGATGTGTGTTCCTCGTTCATGTTGCGTTATCTGTACGAATGAGGAACATATATCATTGTTTAATCTGCTAAATGGGTGCATTAAGCGCTGGTGTAAAAAACGACATGATTCTGACCCGAATCGCAGCAGTGCATTGGCCAGGGTTTTGTGGCTAATCCGTGGCCTTAACCACCCTACACGGTGAACACAGCATCCGAGAGCTTGGCTCGTCAGGAAAAATCAACATGTACTATGAGGTGCGGTCGCGACGATGGAGTGTCAGGTGCCGGCGCCCAACATCGACGTCGAAAAACGACAACGTCTCGCGAAATGTCCTTCAGAGCACACACGATTTGCCAGCCCAGTGTGCAAGTGGTGCTAGATACCAACTATGACGAGCGTTTCCAGGAGAACCCGATGGTCAAGGGCGACAAGGATTCAGTGAAGATCGCTACTACGCTAGCTCAAACATCATCCCTAACGATCACACGCTGGACACAGTGGCTATGTTTGTCATGAAACCAAGACTCGATGCAGACCACGAGCCCTTTATGTGACATTGTATCACAATATTTGCAGTGCTCGGAAAAGTAAAATAAAAATTAACTGGATTTAAAAAAACGGAACAAGCTATTGCAATAACCCGACTTTCAATAATAAATATTGCAATAAATAAAAAGTTGGGGGTGGAACTGAAAGGTGTAATGGGTTTGGGAACGACCCTTCCATCCCATGCACTGAGGTTTGAGTTCCATACCCGTAAAAAGCTGGCGGTTGTCACTATGGCTGTTGTCCTGGACTAGGTCCCCCTGCAATCGAAAATGAGCTGGCAATGGCAATAGTGTGACAGGGTCACACGAGCACCTTGCTTGAGGAAGCGTGCTATTAAGAGTATACAAACTCTAAGTGAACGGCAGTTCACTAGTCCCTGGTCCGAGGGGACTTAATAGCCAGTTTAGCGTAAGTCTTAGACTGATTTATTTATAGTTAATTAGGTCCATTTGGCATGTAATACAAACTCCTAATTAACTATAATCGTTCCTTAATATGCATATAAAAGTTAGTTCAAATGCTGTTGGTTGGCCCTCAGCCATCAGACCTACGTGGCAGTGGTGTGGTTCACACCAACCACAACAGAGTATCTAAAACGAATTCTCACAGGAGTATATCAACTTCTAAAGGCGGTACCCTTTCTAGGGTACCCCTTCATGTAACCCCGTTACATCCTCCCCCACTTAGGTTGGAAACACCCCCAACCAATGAGGAGCTAGGAAGAGAGCACCGCTCTCTTTCCTGTCCTTGTCGATACCCATCGACGAGCCACCGTTATGGCTTTGAGGCTTTCATTCAGCCTTTCCCGCTTTCGCCAGCACCAGAGGTTCCCACGTCAACCTCATCATGATGCCGAAGAAGTCAAGCATCCGCGGTGCTTCGGCGTCTTCCAAGTCTAAGACCGCGAGGTCGAAGACAGCCAAGGTCACGTCGAAAGATAAGGCCGCTCCGCGCAAGGAAGTCCGCAAGGCGGCGTCCGAGGCAGCCAGCAAGCATACCGCTGCTGCTGCCAGACAAGGAAGGAGCCCGCGACGCAGTCGCTCGCGCTCCTTGTCGCCCGACGATAGGCCGAACCCTCGGTTCACCTATCGGGATCACAGTCCTGGGGCAGAGTTCCCTGTATTCGATATCCCTATGATCACGGGATCAGAGTCTGATGGGACTCTCCTGGATCCACCAAGGATCCAACTCCTTCTCAGGATGCTCCTTCACAGGACGCCCCTGCCGATGATGCTGAGTCATCAGAGGCAAAGGCAGCTTCAACGAGCTCGCCTGCCAAGAACCTTACCTTAGCCGAAGGTAAGGCTCGAGCCCAAGCTGCGAAAACAACTTCTTCAAAACGGGCTGATGAGCGTGCTGCTGCTGCTAAGAAGCGCGCAACCCCTGGCTCTCCTACTTCAGAGCCTTCAATCGCAAAGGGATTCCGATCCCTGTTCGACCCCTCAGACGAGGAGGAAGCGGAGGGGCTGTTTCTGAGCCCCAAGAAATCTCTAATGATCTCGATAAGCAGCAGGAGCGCTATCAAGCTGCTCAACTGCAAGGCACTCCTGTGCCTCCTACGCCGGTGTATCCCCATGGATACTATCCACCGGATGTGGGATCTGGGTCTCCCATGTTCTTGGATCACCTCAAGGCCCCTCGTGGTCTAAACCATGGGTGCACTTCGCGTGGCGCCTATGAGCGTGCCTTGGTTCAAGACAAACCACTCTTTGTCAATGACATTGAGACGGCTAGGTGTGTGCTGCTTGCACCACACCAAATTCCTCTTAAGAAATTCACAAGTCTCCGGGAGAAACCGGAAGACCGTGGTGGGCTCTTCCCCGTGTGGGGGTACCCTTGGGTACATCCCGAGAACACCACAACCCAGACCCAGGCAGAAGACCTGTTCTGGAGATGGGTTTCTCTGAAGAACTTTACAGTTCAGGAGTTAAACGAACTCCGGGAAGATCGTCTGCTGTCCTATGTCTTGGACCAGCGCGATCTTCGCATTGCGTTTGCTCACTTAATTGCTAAGCGTCAACTCTACTCCGTAATGGGGGACTTAGACAACAGTCCAAGTCCAACGCTCATGCCAAGCGCGGGACGGTTCCGTCAATACAGGGACCGTACACCGTAAGGCGGCTAAGAAGCCGCGGACTACTTACGCCCCGGCTGTTGCAGATCCCAAATCTCAACAGCCTTCGGGCAGTCAACCCGGAGCCGGTCTTCCGGCTCCCACGAGTTCTGTGACGAGGGGTAACCCCGCCACTTCACAAGCAGCTGGTGCTTCCCAGAGCGCCGCCGCTCTTGGACGACCCACTCCACATGGTAGTAGAGCTCGCCGTTCCGATCAAGGAGAGAAGGAGGAGCTCTCGCACGCGTTTGAATACGAGGCTCCTTCTCAGCCTTATCCTTTGGACCCTCAACTTCGGGTCGGGACTCTGTGGGGTTCCTGTTAAGCGACGAGGTCCGTCAGCTTCGAGACCGCGTTGACGCGATCGAGATAGCCCATGGGCTTGGACCTGGTGGTCAGGCTGCCTCTCAGGCTGGCAAGCCGGGGGCCCTTGAGGTCCTTCGTCGAGATTTGGATGCTATTGGACGTGAGACTCATGAGCTCCATGGGCATGATGACCGCCGAGTTCCGGCTTCCGCACTGAAGGAACTCCGTCGAGGCTTAGACGCTCTAAGCCATGGGGTGCATGGTCGGATGCCCTCTTATGAGCCGCAGGGGTACTCGTACCACTCGGCTTATGGGTATAGCTCTTACCCAAGTTCTTCCCACTCGGTACCATCATACTTCGTATGACTCGCGTGGATACCAGCCTGTGTATCATTCACAGACTTCGACACCGGCAGCTCCGGTCGTCCAGAGGACTCAGCCTCGTTTTGAGGAGGTGAGTTCTCACCTTGGTCTTCCTCCGTCTGAGAAGGAAGACCCAGCGGATCGTGATACCGCTTAAGACGCCCCACGTAGAACGTCGGGTGCGTCGCCATTGACTTTGGGAGGTCAATGGTATACGCCGCGCCATGTCTGGCCAGGACCGCAAAGGGTCCGATTAAGCGGTGCTTCAACTGGTTGCTCTCAACAGAATTAACCACCTTTAGCGGTAGGTTCTTAGTGTCTAGTAGGACTAATTCACCCTTTTAAACACACCTAAGTTTCCTCTTCCATGTTTGTCTGAGTACTTCTTTTGTCTATCTTGGGCTGATGCCATTGCATCTCTAACCCGGCTGATTAGCGTCGGCCTGTCGTCTATAAACGACGACAATTGTCTTTGGAAAGACTCGGGCTCAATTTCTGAGACCAGGGAGGAAAAGGTTGTGGTGAAGTGGATTTGAAAGATTGGGCATTGGGATATCCAGGAAAGATCCGATTTAGACGTGATCGGACCTGACGTGATGTGATTGGAGTAGATGACGAGCTGATGTGGGTGGATCTGGTTACGGATCCAGTTGATGGATAAGATTGATGGATGAATTGGCGTACGATCTATATGCATACCCAGATCCGAAGAGCTGGGAAGATCACATGTGGATATGGATGATGTGGGACTTGCATGATGGTAATATGGGTGCGACAGTATGTCTATATACACTGTGAAAACTGGTGATCTAAGCCTAGATGTCCAGATCTAGACTATAATCTACATCCGTGAGGACTAGATCGGTGCGCATATCAAGTTCCATTTAGGGAACTTGGATCAAGGCTTGTGGACCTAGATCCATAGGCGGATCCGAGTGATCCGGGGTCGAGATATATTACGGTAAGGCTGGAAGATTATTGGGGATTAACAATCATGGGTTAAGCGTGGGCACAGTATGATTACGATTATCACGAAGTATTATCACTGGATCATGCATGGAAACCCCAGATCAAGGAGATCAGGAGATCGAGCCGATCTGGAATTGGATCAGCGTGATCTGGCCTTATTAAGGCATGATCTGACTCGGGAGACGTGTGATCTGGATATTACGAAGGATGATTACGATACTGGAGAAGGGAAGAGTCCAGATCACAACATTGCGACTAGTGATCTGATGTTTATGGTTCAGATCCAGGGTGATCTGCATAGATGTCGACTGCTATGATGGTGAGGACAAGAAAGGACAAGAATCAGGATAGCGTAATCAGTCGATGTGTCGTTAAGGATAGGATACAGGATGGGATAGGTCTTAACATTAAATCAGAACCGAATTTGCATCGTACGACACAAGTGCTTCGCTACGCGCCTGGAAACGGGAACTACATTGGCCCTACGGTATTAATAGCGATTTAGGTGTATAGATCTAGGGTGGTTGATAATATCTAGATAATATATTGGCTAGATTCAACCTCCTAGTATCTTACCCTAAGTGCAGATCCAAGATCCCGGTATTAATTGCTTAGCCGGTAGATCTTCGGTTTCTCAAGTATCAAGATCGCGCTATAGGAAGCGCCAAGCAATCAAAGGACCCCGCGTAAAGGGAAATCAACACTATAGGAATTACTACAAGGCCGGATCCAGATCTAGGCCGCCGGATCCAAGCTTGATCTAATCGCTTGGACTCCGGATCTACTACTGGCGAGTGGTGTGAAGACTTCCACGCTACTCTACGACCCCAACGTCACGCCAAGACGTTCAACCTACACCGATCGAGCAACTTAGCAGTCACCAAGAGAGGAAGATCCAGCCCAACCGACGGGTACACAAGGTGAGCAAGTTCAGCAGATCACGGATCATCGGAGGAACCCCTTCGTTAGTCGGTGTCCGGGCATTGGTGGGAAGTCGGATCTAGCGATCTCGCAGATTTTGCTGATCCCGCTACACCACAATGGTGCGCGTGCCCGGATCTGTTGGTGACTCGGGATTTCACCGTGAGTCTCAAGAAGATGTTCAAGTGAAGGTTGAACAAGGGGAACAAGCGTCATCGGACCTCGGATCGACGATGATGCCGCTGAATGAATCAAGATCCGCGGATCAGCAGAGCGCTAGGAGGAACTCTGTTGACGGAAGAGAGGGTGATCTGGATCCAGATCCAGATCTAGAAGAAAAACCTCTACCTCCACAGGTCCCCGCAGGGACCCCGGCGGATCTCGATGCAAGTCGAGATCCGTCAACAAAACAAGGCAAGGTGAAAGCGGAACCATACAGATTCGTCGGATCTCCGGCTGAACCTTCACCATATCCACCAATCTCTAGATCCGAGAAGAAGAAGCCAAAAAAGAAGTCAACGTGGAAGAAGATGAAGGCTCCAGAGATGGATAACGAAGATCCAATCGGATCTAAACCCAGATCCAGATCGGGACAAGGTTGGTCAGACGAAGATCTGGAGAACTTGTTCTACCACAAAGAATATTGCGAGTTCATGAAACGAGACCCCGTGATGCGGATCCTGAGGCTAAAGCAGGTCGGGACCCAAGGAAACCCGTATCAGCCCCAATCAAGACCGCCAATAAATTGGAAGCAGTCAAGGATTTATTGCGACTGTTGAAGGAAGCAGGGATGACCACTGGAGGTTTCGATGCGGATGATGTCTTTGATCTAGATCTGAAGGTGATCCAGACTGCCACCAAGGATCTATTCTCCAAGCTCAAGATCCTCGTCGGCGAGGTCCCGTAGATTACAGATCCAGTGCTATCACCTACGGCAAGTATTACGGATCGCCAAACGTCCTAATCACATTACGCGTCGGCTGCCGAGGACGAATCAGACCTCTCGTCGGAACCGAAGCGAATGTCACCGTCCGGTACTTCAATGCTGGAGGCGCGATCCAAGATCCAACGTCGGAATCAGCCGAGATCCGGCCGCTCAAGGACGATCCCGCCCTCTGAAGACCAGATCACAGCAGTCACAACGTCAGATGCTTCATCAGGCACCTTGCAGAAGTTTTTCGAAGCAGCCATGAGTAGATTCCTGGCGGAATAGCGAGGGCCGATCATTGATCAAGGAGCGGCGAAGGTACAGGGTCCAGGATCGCTAGATGTAGAGATGGAATCTGTAAGATCTGAACACAGAACATCTCGATGGGAGTATGATCCAGACGATATCGACTTCCCCACGGCTGCTCGAGCGACGGTCGCGACAGCCACGACCAGATCAGCCGGATCAACCATGATTCAAAGAATCCGGATCTCCGCGATCTCAGACCTTCAGGAGTTCACGGGGAAAGATCAAGACGAAGATCGGGCTAGAGCGTGGATTGGCAAAGTGAAATCGGCATTCATGCGAGATCAAGCCTCAGATGAAGAAAAATGTTTGACCTTTGCGGATCTATTGGCTGGATCCACCAAGAATTGGTTTCGTCAACTAAGCAGATCTACTCGCAACAAATGGTCGGATCCGCTTCGAGCTTTTCAAATCCAGTATTGCGGATTGGGGGTATCAGTGGCTAGACAATACTATCATGCCCGACGCCGACCAGAAGAATCTCCCCTCGATTATCTTTACCGCCTCAATGTTGCCGGATTACGCGCAAAGTTGAAGATCAAGGACGGTAATGCGAAGGATCGACGCGAACATGTGGATCACTATATTGAGACTCTGGAAGATCAAGATCTAGCGGACAGGCTGACCCTGCTACGGTTATCCGACGCGGACGATCTGGAAGAAGTACTACGAGCCCGTGAACGTGCAAAGAGCAGGCAGAAGAAGGCTGCATTCGGATCCAGCAAGTACCGGCAGAAGGCGACTAATCCAGCACCTGCAGCTACGACGAAACATGTCCGTGCGGTACAGATCCGGACGGTAGAGTCTGAATCTGAGTCTGGATCCGACGGATCGGATGGATCCGACTCGGACGGAGACAATCATCGGCGGATCTACCTGGCAGCTGAACAGGAGGTTATTCCAAAAACTGAATCCGGCATGGAGAAGGTCGAGCAAGTACCAATCATCCACAAGTCGACGGATCAAACCCCACCAGATCATAGATCCCGGATCCAGAACGGCGGATCCGATCGGAATCGTTGCTCACACTGTGGATCCAAGAAACATTCGGATCTAGGATGCTGGAGACGCCTCACTTTTCATAAGTGTGGCAAGAGAGGGCATCCGGCAGATCACTGCCTCTTTGTGGGCCGGGGGTGCGGAGAATTACATGATATGGGAAAATGCCCTATGGAAGAGTTCTACGACCAGATCCGCCAATGGTTCAACCCAGCTAAACATGCAGGTATGCTTCCAGAATCTGCAGAAAAGATGTTAAATTAGGACGCTCGCCGGGTTGGAATCCGGTACGAGCCGAGCGTTCTAGATATTGCATCTACGCATTTGTGAACAAGAAATCGGTAGATCAGGGTAGCAAGATCCCAGATCTACGCGGTAATACATGTGATCTGAACGGAAACCGCGCTGTCGCAATTTCGAGTATCCGCCAGGCGGAGGATTATTCCAGATCTGAAGTGACCATGATGGTGGATCTCCACCCAGGAGAGATAAGGGGTTACTGGAAGCAACAGGATCCAGATCTGTGGTTCAAACCCACAGATCAAGAGGATACGCCAGTGATCCAGAAGCCAAGTCAGATCAAGGAGATCCGAAGATCCGAAGTTATGGATCTCTTGCCAGGAGAATCTCGGGGATATTGGAAACACTATGCCCCTGGGAAATGGTTCCGACAAGCCAAGATAACTGGTAAGATCAACAATGAGAGGGGGATCTTGCTCTTAGATACAGGCGCCGAAGTTTCCATAGTGGATACGGCCTTTGCTCGTAAGGTTGGGTGCTATATCGATACGAGCCAGATCCAAGATTGCGTTGGGATTGGCGAAAGTGTTTACAGGACAGAAGGGAGAACCCGGATCAAGAGCACAATGGCTGGATCGCTGGTTTACTTTTTCGATATTTGGGTTGGTGATCTAGCAGGTCAAGATACCATCCTGGGTATGGATTTCATGGTACCGGCGGGGATCCGACTGGATCTAGCCTATGGATCTATAAGTGTACCTGATGAGGTGCGGATTCAGCTTAGTGGGCGTCGACAGCTCTACAGCGACAAGGCCAGGCTGGTAACTGTGGGAGAACATATCCAGATCGAGATCGGGCAATCAGTGGAACTCCAACTACATCTCCGGATATCAGATCACGAGAAGTTCTGGGTCACCCGAGGGGATCGCTGGGTACCCACGGTAGTGAGAGGCCTCGGGAAGAGACGGTATCTGCAGATCACCAACGTGAGCGATAAGGCAATCATATTGCAAGAAGATGTAAGAGTTGGGATCTGGCTATCGGGTGATCACATTCCCCGGATGCCAGGATTTGTCTCGGTGGGGTCACGTCGGTATATGGAATGGCAAAATCTGGCTCTGGAAGCCACGGTGGAAGGAGGATCTGAGCATGATGAGATCTTGATGGAATCAACAGAGCCGATGGTAGATCGACCTCCCTACCCCGCACCTCGTGCTATCCTGAAACGACCTGAGATCTCGCAGATACAGGTAAAACCAGCATTGACGACCGAAGATCAACCATCGGCGAGGATGGATCCGCCGGATCGGACCCTGATCCAACCGGTAGAGATCGAGGTGACAAACCAAAATATGGATCAGGTGAAGATAGACGATTTGGATCCAGTAATCGGAGGATCAGCTGAAAGAGATCTACCCGGACGGTTATCGGCCCCGATACAGGAGGCGTCGTTGGAGAATCAGAGTAATTCTCCCGATCCGGAGCCAGATCCGGAGGTACATTACCATGGAGGTAACGATCTGTATGCGGAGAACGTAGATCAAGAGATGGCGATCCTCCCAGAAATCCACTCTACCACGGATGAAGTGAAGATGGAGGATATTCAAGTTGGAGATCCGGGGATCCAGACCACTGCGGAGATCGAACGATTACGTCAGACGATTTGGAGATATCGACATCTTCTCATCGGGAAAGGAAACGCTTTGCCACCAGCTGCAAGAGGTGTGGTCTGTGATATCGATGTGGGAGATGCTAGACCAATCGCCCAAAGGGTGAGGAAGATCGCCCCTCGATTTCGCGAGAAGTTATCGGAACTGATTAAGGGATTATTATCAGCTAAGATGATCAGCTATTCCAGATCACCCTGGGCCTCACCGATCGTGGTGATCGTGAAGAAGAATGGGGTGGACATTAGGCTTGTATTGATTACCGCCTGGTCAATAGCCTTACTCAACTGATGGTCTACCCGATGCCCCTGATCAACGATCTTCTGGAAGATCTGGATAAAGTCTTGTGGTATTGCTCCTTAGATATGGCCAGTGGATTCTGGGTGGTGACTATGACGGATCGAGCTGGGCGATCTCAGCTTTTATTACCCCATTTGGGCTATTCGAATGGAATCGTATGCCGTTCGGTTTGAAGAATGCGCCGCAGATCTACCAACGTTTGATCGACAACGCCTTGTATGGATTCACCCGGATCCCGCCTCCTGGATCAGATCCAGGATCTACAGATGTGTTTGAAGTGGGAGAAGCCGATGATCCGGACAAGCCGTCAGTGATCGGACGCAGATCGTATATCGATGACATCCTTATACCCGCGGATAGTTGGGATCAGCTATGCGATCGAGTGGACGCCCTACTGGAGGCGTGTGATAGATGGAATCTGTCGATCAGTGTGGTGAAGAGTTTCTGGGGTATGAGTAAAGTGGAATATCTCGGTCATCGAGTTTCGAGAGATGGACTGGAGGCGAATCCCAAGGATCTAGAGGCATTAACGGATCTAGCGTTTCCTGGATCGTTGAGATCGATGCAGTCTTTTCTGGGAAGTCTGAATTATTACAGTCGATTTATCGAATACTACGCTATCTACGCAGCCGTGTTGTATGAACTGAGGGAGGTCGATTTCGCCGCGATGTCAAATGATGATGTGCGGATCCAGATCAAGCGAAGTATGGAACATAAAGAGTTGGATCAACTAGATCTGAACGAAGATCCAGGATCGGATCTGACATTAAAGCCCATGGAAATGTCCGATCCAGATGGACTGGATGGAGAACAGGTTGATTCACGATGGATCTGTGCTCATCAGGCCTTCGAGACGCTCAAATCGAAGATCGCATCCACCCCAATCCTACGTCATTTTGACGTGGATCGGGAAGCTGTGGTGATCGTATATGCAAGCGATTGGGCGATCTCGGGAGCTCTCGTGCAAGCGTATGACCAGATCTACTACCCGATCACCTTCGTGAGCCGAACGTTGAAGTCGAACGAGTTGGATTACAGCCCAGTGGAGAAAGAAGTGTTGGCGCTGCTAAGGATCCTGGATCTCGGATATAACATGTTGGTGGGACGCCGGATCCGGGTGCTGACTAGATACTCCACGTTGGCCTGGTTGTTTAGATCAACTGGATTACAAGGGCGATTGAGCCAATGGGCGTCACTGCTATCACCGTGGTCATTAGATATTGTGAAATGTGTTAAAGGAGAAGAAGAGATCCTAAGGGTAATTGCGGCTAGTATCACGCCCAGATCCATGGTGGATGAAGCGTTGATCCAGATCTCGCCTAAGAAAGAGCCACGACGGAAGATCCAAACTCCAATCCCTACGATCCGAGCAGATGAGGAGCTGTATGTAGTCAGTTTTGATGGATCAGCCCGCGTGAAGCGTGGAGGTGGCGCATATAGCGCGATCTTGTGGAAGTTGCCTGAATGGACAGTGATCCAGGCCAGATCGGCCTATGCGGAAGATCTTACCGTCAACGAGGCCGAATATCATGGGCTGTTACTATGTCTGGATCTGTTAAGTACCGTGGATCGCAAACGAGTGGTGTTCTGCGGCGACTCTAATCTAGTGATCCGACAAGTCACGGGTGAGATCGAGTGTAAGGCACCCGGTCTGACTCTACTCAAGCAAAGGGCTTTAGATCGCCTGAAGGACTGGCCAGATCACGAACTTGTGCATGTGAAACGAGATTGGAACGGCAGTGCGGACAGTTTGGCTAGTGCAGCGCTACAACGACAAGGTGGAGTGAAGATCGAGTCGGATGAGGATAGGCAGGATCTGATCACGATGAACAGATTGGACGAGGTATTGGTAGTCAAGAGGGCGGATCAGGCAGCCCAGATCACGGCGGTAGTGACACGATCGGGCTCGCGATCTACGACGCGAACGACTTCGGATCCGCAATCATTACGGGAGGAAATAGTTCGGGATCTCAGGATCGATCGGATCCGACAAGCCCAAGACGAGGAGGCGTGGATCTCTGGACTGAAGAAATATCTGAATGGGGATCTACAAGATCTGACTCAGTAGGAAGCCAAATCATATGCTAATCTGGCGTCCGATTATGACTTGGATCACCACGATCTACTGTTCTACTGCCCTTCTACGAGACCGACGGATGCAGATCGAGATAAACTGATGCGACTGGTGATCCCGGAAACTCTATATCAGGACGTACTACATCACTACCATGTGAGCCTGGAAGGTGGGCACCAAGGGATCGGTCGAACTTATCAGCGGATCCGGAATCACTTCCATTGGAGAGGTCTGTATAAGAGCGTCCAAAGATACGTGGGCGAATGTGTGGATTGTGAGACTGGTAAGAGTAAACCTCGGATCCAAGGAGAGTCGCCAGGTAACCTTCAGGCAACGTATCCTTTCCAGATCATAGCTATGTATCACATCCCGTCGTTACCCAGATCGCATAAAGGGAATACGGAATTGTTGATCTTCGAAGATCTATTCTCTGGATATGTGATCGCGAAGGCCAGCTCATCAAGGACTGCTCAGACTGTCGCCGAATCATACGAGGAATGTGTCTTCCGACGATTTGGATCCAGCGAAGCGATTAGGCATGATCGGGAACCAGGATTTATGTCCGATTTTTTCCGAGCATTTAACAAGATCTTGGGTCAACGTCAACGTGCCACGATGGCATATCGGCCCCAAGCTAACGGATCTGCAGAGCGCATGGTCCAAACCGCAACTCGAGCGATTAAGATGTACGTGCAGGATCTGGATCAACGGGATTGGGACGAGTATGCCGAGAGGATTACTTTCGCGATCAACACCGCACATGATCGGATCCGAGGAGAAACACCTTTTTATATGGTACATGGGTGGGATCCTAGATCCACTTTGGAAGCGGTGATCCCGGTGGGAAGTACGCGAAGACATGATCGGGATCCACGGCGATGGAGGTATCAGATCCAGCGGTACTATCAACAGGTTCGGGAACAGGTTAATCAACGGCTGCGAGAGGTGATCTCAGATCGAGCGGATCTACACTACCAGGAGATCCGCCCGCATCAGATAGAGGTCGGATCCCGAGTGTGGTTATACCTAGATCGAGTAAAAGAAGGATATGCTAAGAAGTTAGCACACTTGTGGCATGGACCATTCCGGATCGTGGAGAAAGTCGGCGAACATGCGGTGAAGTTGGAGATCGCCGGATCCGGATATCACATTTTCCCTATGGTACACGTGAACAAGTTGAAGCTCGTGAAAGAGTATCCAGATCGACCACTAATGCGGCTCAATGTGGAAAGTCAAGATCGTCTCGATTTTGACGAAGATCTATTACCAGGGGACAGCTGGATCCAAGATCGCGATCCTGATGAATATGAAGTGGAGAAGATCACAGATATGAGATCAGGAAGAAGAACGAGATATGGACGGTCTACCGTGAATTCCTCGTACACTGGCGAGGATATGATGATCCAACTTGGGTGGATGAAGCGGATCTTAATTGTGGCGCTCTGCTACATGAGTTTTTGCGAGATCGCACGAATCATAATCGATTTGGTGTGATGCAATCTCACGAGGAATCGTGAGGTCGCAATCAACGACAACAAGCTGGTTGTTGTCGTGGTGAAGTCGGTTGAAGGATCTACATGAGGGATGTAGATCGGTGGAATGGGTATGCATATATACATTGAATACGATGAGAATGGAAGATCAAGTCTCGAGATCCAAGGATCCTAGCTGATCGAGGTCGGTCATGACTCTATGAAAGTGGATCGAAGTAAAGGGGAACCATACAAGTCAAGATCGCTAGATATATATTGAAGGATGTTATGAAAGGGGACAAATCACTTACGGGAACTAATCACTGTGATGTGGGTGGTTGCGCCACTTGAAGACCAAAGAACTTACGATCTAGACGAGGGAGATGACGCGCAGGGTGATCTGCAGTGCGATCTCGATAATGATTGCGCCAAGGATCCGCTGCGTCCGCCTCGGCCAACGCCTCCAGCAGATCAGTCGGCTCTCGACGATTGAGCTGCGGATCGGCGAGATTCGCACGTCGAGCCTCGATCCCGGGATACCAAGCTACCTCATCAGTACGCTTGGGGAAGTGGAGGAAGAACGGATCTAGGAGCAGATCCAGATCACACCACCCCTCGATCATGGCTTGGATCAGTGTGAGCAACATGCGCTTCCATCGATTACCCGCATGTGATCTGCGGTTGTTGCGCTGCTTGGCGAAAGATCCCAGCCACGGCGACTGCGCGATCATTGCCGCAGTGATTGGGAACTTGTGTGTCGATTCCCAGTACGCAATCAGTTCCGATGTTTCGAAATCACGGTACTGGCGACCGAAGATTCCGAGTCGGCCACCAACATCGGCCTCGAAGGAGATCGGAGGCAGGGTGTTCCGGATCACCCGCCAAGGCTCTGCCGCTTGTAATGCCTTTACGTTGGCTTCAGTGATCAAGTGGCCGCAGAAGGCTGGGGCCGTTGGGGAAGTGTGGATCGTAGGCCGGTGGGGAAAGATCCAGTCGGATCGAAACGGCAGGATCGGGAACAGGAAGTTCACGGTCATGGTGATCAAGGTCTGATTAGCCAGCTGAGACTCGATCCAGGGATCTATGTCCGCAGCAGCCATAGTCCGCGCGATCCGCCGACCAGGGACGCAACGACCCTCCGGGAATGGGACTTGGGGATCGAAGGTGATCCGAGAAGGTTGGCGTCCAGGGGGCGGATTGGCCGGGCCAGATCCGCCTGTGGGGCCAGATCTGCCGTCCTGATCCCCGGATCCCGCATCGGAGTCCGATCCGCCAGATCCCCCAGGCGATCCGCCGGATCCGCTTGCCGACCGACGTTAGGGAGACGCATGATCCCGACGTCGGGCCTCAGATCGAGACTGCGAGATGGCCATCAGGGTTTGAGCCTCATAAAGGTCATCAGCAACTTCCGCGTTCTCCTCCTCTTCCTCCTCCTCCTCCTCATCGGATCCGGATCCAACCTCAATGACCTCGCCGGATGATCGGCTGGATCCGACATCTTTGGAAGGCGGGGTCGATGCTTGATCGGGAGAGGGCGACCTCCCCCCGGTAGATCCCCCACCCAGATCAAACTCGGCTTCATCCTCTTCATCCATGGACTCATCCTCCGCCTCGAGAGGAACAGACCGCTTTTTATGAGGCCGTGAGGGAGAAGGAGAGCTGGATCTACTACGAGATCGTTTGGATCCAGACGTGTCAGCACCTTGATCCTCGCTGCCGGAAGTCTCCGCAGAAGGGGAGCGTGGGATCCCTCCCGCGGGCTGGTCCGTGTCAGATCCCGGATCGCCCCGATTGTGGCCGAGATAGATGTGAGGCGTCGGAAGGCGGCGGTGTACTCATGACGGAGGGCATCCCGTTCACGGACGACCTTGCCCAGATCTCGAGAGAGCGTACGGATCTGAGCCTGATTCTCGGTGATGGTACGCTCTCGATCTGCATATGCCTTCTGGGCTACCTCCACATCATGACGTGCACGGGTTAGATCACCCTCCAACGTCTGCAGCCGGGTCGTATCTGAAGCCGATCTGGCCCGATGGGCTGCCAGATCCGACTGCAATAATCCCAGCGTTCGCTGCGCTGACAAGATCTCAGCATCCCGCGCACGGATCTGATCTTGTAAGGAGTCGCGTTCCCGAGCGATCTGGTCGAGATCGGCTTGAGTAGGCCCGTGTGCGGGAGATCTGCCGGCCGAGACTGAGGATCAAGACTCGAAGATCCGCGATCAGTGCGGTCAGACCGAGACAGAAGTAGCTCCGCTTCCACCCGATCCAGTTCAGATCGGGTCCTACGCAGGCTCTCCTCCGTCGCAGACAAGGTGGATTCGGCATCCTCCCGCTCTCGATCCAGATCGCGGTTGGCCTGCTGAAGATCCAGGATCTCACCACCCGCCTGAGCCATCTCAGATGCGAGATGGTGGATGGTAGACTCCAGATTGCCGCGATCCCGGGCTAGATCGTCGATGTGAGCCTCTAGATGGCGAATCTCATCCATCCGTCGATCGAGACCATGATTGAGGTCGGCGATCTGGGCCTCCAAGGCCGAGATCTCGGGTGCCGTGGAGGATGGCTCCATGCTGACAACGCGATCGGACTCCAGCGAAGCTTGAAGGTTATCACGCTCCTCTCGGAGGCGACTAACCTCGGTCCGATAGTGCCCGATCTCTCGGCCCTGATTGGCACACATCATCTCGAGAGACTCGAGGGAACAGATATGCTCACGGTTCAGATCCGTGGCTTCATCCGCTCGACGAGTGGCCTGCCGGAGTTCATTGCTTAAGTGCAACACTCGACGGCGTAGGGTAGCGATGGATCGATGGAGAGCCTCGGCCGTGTCTCCGGTTGGGCCACCGATCTCCGATCGGGGTGAAGGAGGATCGTGGTGGCCAGATCCATGCTGCGATCCGTGATCCGACATGACGAGTGGATGTAAGGGGAGTGGAGAAACTTGAGCTTGGCAAGGTGATTTGAAGAATGGACGCAGTGAAGTTGTTGTGCAACTACAACTGACGACCAGGAGGCGGCTGTGGTGAAGTGGATTTGAAAGATTGGGCATTGGGATATCCAGGAAAGATCCGATTTAGACGTGATCGGACCTGACGTGATGTGATTGGAGTAGATGACGAGCTGATGTGGGTGGATCTGGTTACGGATCCAGTTGATGGATAAGATTGATGGATGAATTGGCGTACGATCTATATGCATACCCAGATCCGAAGAGCTGGGAAGATCACATGTGGATATGGATGATGTGGGACTTGCATGATGGTAATATGGGTGCGACAGTATGTCTATATACACTGTGAAAACTGGTGATCTAAGCCTAGATGTCCAGATCTAGACTATAATCTACATCCGTGAGGACTAGATCGGTGCGCATATCAAGTTCCATTTAGGGAACTTGGATCAAGGCTTGTGGACCTAGATCCATAGGCGGATCCGAGTGATCCGGGGTCGAGATATATTACGGTAAAGCTGGAAGATTATTGGGGATTAACAATCATGGATTAAGCGTGGGCACAGTATGATTACGATTATCACGAAGTATTATCACTGGATCATGCATGGAAACCCCAGATCAAGGAGATCAAGGAGATCGAGCCGATCTGGAATTGGATCAGCGTGATCTGGCCTTATTAAGGCATGATCTGACTCGGGAGACGTGTGATCTGGATATTACGAAGGATGATTACGATACTGGAGAAGGGAAGAGTCCAGATCACAACATTGCGACTAGTGATCTGATGTTTATGGTTCAGATCCAGGGTGATCTGCATAGATGTCGACTGCTATGATGGTGAGGACAAGAAAGGACAAGAATCAGGATAGCGTAATCAGTCGATGTGTCGTTAAGGATAGGATACAGGATGGGATAGGTCTTAACATTAAATCAGAACCGAATTTGCATCGTACGACACAAGTGCTTCGCTACGCGCCTGGAAACGGGAACTACATTGGCCCTACGGTATTAATAGCGAGTTAGGTGTATAGATCTAGGGTGGTTGATAATATCTAGATAATATATTGGCTAGATCCAACCTCCTAGTATCTTACCCTAAGTGCAGATCCAAGATCCCGGTATTAATTGCTTAGCCGGTAGATCTTCGGTTTCTCAAGTATCAAGATCGCGCTATAGGAAGCGCCAAGCAATCAAAGGACCCCGTGTAAAGGGAAATCAACACTAAAGGAATTACTACAAGGCCGGATCCAGATCTAGGCCGCCGGATCCAAGCTTGATCTAATCGCTTGGACTCCGGATCTACTACTGGCGAGTGGTGTGAAGCCTCCCACGCTACTCTACGACCCCAACGTCACGCCAAGACGTTCAACCTACACCGATCGAGCAACTTAGCAGTCACCAAGAGAGGAAGATCCAGCCCAACCGACGGGTACACAAGGTGAGCAAGTTCAGCAGATCACGGATCATCGGAGGAACCCCTTCGTTAGTCGGTGTCCGGGCATTGGTGGGAAGTCGGATCTAGCGATCTCGCAGATTTTGCTGATCCCGCTACACCACAAGGTCGTCGAGGCTTAAACGCTCTAAGCCATGAGGTGCATGGTCGGATGCCCTCTTATGAGCCGCAGGGGTACTCGTACCACTCGGCTTATGTGTGGTGAAGTGGAATCGAAGGATTTGTCATTGGAATGTCTGGGAAAGATCCGATTTGGACGGGATCGGACCTGACGTGACATGATTGGATTAGATGACGAGCCAACGTGGAGGGATCTGGTCACGGATCCAGTTGATTGATGAGATTGATGGAGACTAGTGGTACCCGAGGTGGGACATGATGGATGGATGGATGGATGGATGGATGGATGGATGGATGGATGGATGGACATACGATCTGCATATATACCCAAGATCTAAAAGTTGGGAGGATCACATAAAGATGTAGATGATGTGGGACTGGCGCGATTGCAAGATGGGTGTGACAGTGTGTGTATTTACACTATGGAAACTGATGATCCAGATCGGGATGCCTGGATCTGGGCCATAAGTTATATTCGTGTAGTCCAGAACAGTTCGCATATCAGTTTCCATTCGGAGAACCTGGATCGGGACTAAGGGACCTAGATCCATAGGCGGATCTGAGTGATCCGGGATCGAGATATATTACGATAAAACTGGATGATGATTGGAGGATTAACAGCATGGAGTAAGCTTGGATATGTGATGGTTATGCTTATTGCGAAGTATTATTACTGGATCAGCCATGGAAATCCTAGATCAAGGCAATCTAGCCGATCTAGCCGATCTGGAATTGGATCAGCAGGATCTGGCTTATTAAGGCATGATCTGACTCGGGAGGCGTGTGATCTGGGTATTACGGGGGATGATTACGATATTGGAGAAAGGAGAAGTCCAGATCACAACATTGCGACTAGGGATCTAATATTTATGGTTCAGATCCAGGGTGATCTGCATAGATGTCGACTGCTATGATGGTGAGGACAAGAAAGGACAAGAATCAGGATAGCGTAATCAGTCGATGTGTCGTTAAGGATAGGATACAGGATGGGATAGGTCTTAACATTAAATCAGAACCGAATTTGCATCGTACGACACAAGTGCTTCGCTACGCGCCTGGAAACGGGAACTACATTGGCCCTACGGTATTAATAGCAATTTAGGTGTATAGATCTAGGGTGGTTGATAATATCTAGATAATATATTGGCTAGATCCAACCTCCTAGTATCTTACCCTAAGTGCAGATCCAAGATCCCGGTATTAATTGCTTAGCCGGTAGATCTTCGGTTTCTCAAGTATCAAGATCGCGCTATAGGAAGCGCCAAGCAATCAAAGGACCCCGCGTAAAGGGAAATCAACACTAAAGGAATTACTACAAGGCCGGATCCAGATCTAGGCCGCCGGATCCAAGCTTGATCTAATCGCTTGGACTCCGGATCTACTACTGGCGAGTGGTGTGAAGCCTCCCACGCTACTCTACGACCCCAACGTCACGCCAAGACGTTCAACCAACGCAGATCGAACAACTTAGCAGTCATCAAGAGAGGAAGATCCAGCCCAACCGACGGGTACACAAGGTGAGCAAGTTCAGCAGATCACGGATCATCGGAGGAACCCCTTCGTTAGTCGGTGTCCGGGCATTGGTGGGAAGTCGGATCTAGCGATCTCGCAGATTTTGCTGATCCCGCTACACCACAAGGTCGTCGAGGCTTAAACGCTCTAAGCCATGAGGTGCATGGTCGGATGCCCTCTTATGAGCCGCAGGGGTACTCGTACCACTCGGCTTATGTGTGGTGAAGTGGAATCGAAGGATTTGTCATTGGAATGTCTGGGAAAGATCCGATTTGGACGGGATCGGACCTGACGTGACATGATTGGATTAGATGACGAGCCAACGTGGAGGGATCTGGTCACGGATCCAGTTGATTGATGAGATTGATGGAGACTAGTGGTACCCGAGGTGGGACATGATGGATGGATGGATGGATGGATGGATGGATGGATGGATGGATGGATGGATGGACATACGATCTGCATATATACCCAAGATCTAAAAGTTGGGAGGATCACATAAAGATGTAGATGATGTGGGACTGGCGCGATTGCAAGATGGGTGTGACAGTGTGTGTATTTACACTATGGAAACTGATGATCCAGATCGGGATGCCTGGATCTGGGCCATAAGTTATATTCGTGTAGTCCAGAACAGTTCGCATATCAGTTTCCATTCGGAGAACCTGGATCGGGACTAAGGGACCTAGATCCATAGGCGGATCTGAGTGATCCGGGATCGAGATATATTACGATAAAACTGGATGATGATTGGAGGATTAACAGCATGGAGTAAGCTTGGATATGTGATGGTTATGCTTATTGCGAAGTATTATTACTGGATCAGCCATGGAAATCCTAGATCAAGGCAATCTAGCCGATCTAGCCGATCTGGAATTGGATCAGCAGGATCTGGCTTATTAAGGCATGATCTGACTCGGGAGGCGTGTGATCTGGGTATTACGGGGGATGATTACGATATTGGAGAAAGGAGAAGTCCAGATCACAACATTGCGACTAGGGATCTAATATTTATGGTTCAGATCCAGGGTGATCTGCATAGATGTCGACTGCTATGATGGTGAGGACAAGAAAGGACAAGAATCAGGATAGCGTAATCAGTCGATGTGTCGTTAAGGATAGGATACAGGATGGGATAGGTCTTAACATTAAATCAGAACCGAATTTGCATCGTACGACACAAGTGCTTCGCTACGCGCCTGGAAACGGGAACTACATTGGCCCTACGGTATTAATAGCAATTTAGGTGTATAGATCTAGGGTGGTTGATAATATCTAGATAATATATTGGCTAGATCCAACCTCCTAGTATCTTACCCTAAGTGCAGATCCAAGATCCCGGTATTAATTGCTTAGCCGGTAGATCTTCGGTTTCTCAAGTATCAAGATCGCGCTATAGGAAGCGCCAAGCAATCAAAGGACCCCGCGTAAAGGGAAATCAACACTAAAGGAATTACTACAAGGCCGGATCCAGATCTAGGCCGCCGGATCCAAGCTTGATCTAATCGCTTGAACTCCGGATCTACTACTGGCGAGTGGTGTGAAGCCTCCCACGCTACTCTACGACCCCAACGTCACGCCAAGACGTTCAACCAACGCAGATCGAACAACTTAGCAGTCATCAAGAGAGGAAGATCCAGCCCAACCGACGGGTACACAAGGTGAGCAAGTTCAGCAGATCACGGATCATCGGAGGAACCCCTTCGTTAGTCGGTGTCCGGGCATTGGTGGGAAGTCGGATCTAGCGATCTCGCAGATTTTGCTGATCCCGCTACACCACAAGGTCGTCGAGGCTTAAACGCTCTAAGCCATGAGGTGCATGGTCGGATGCCCTCTTATGAGCCGCAGGGGTACTCGTACCACTCGGCTTATGTGTGGTGAAGTGGAATCGAAGGATTTGTCATTGGAATGTCTGGGAAAGATCCGATTTGGACGGGATCGGACCTGACGTGACATGATTGGATTAGATGACGAGCCAACGTGGAGGGATCTGGTCACGGATCCAGTTGATTGATGAGATTGATGGAGACTAGTGGTACCCGAGGTGGGACATGATGGATGGATGGATGGATGGATGGATGGACATACGATCTGCATATATACCCAAGATCTAAAAGTTGGGAGGATCACATAAAGATGTAGATGATGTGGGACTGGCTCGATTGCAAGATGGGTGTGACAGTGTGTGTATTTACACTATGGAAACTGATGATCCAGATCGGGATGCCTGGATCTGGGCCATAAGTTATATTCGTGTAGTCCAGAACAGTTCGCATATCAGTTTCCATTCGGAGAACCTGGATCGGGACTAAGGGACCTAGATCCATAGGCGGATCTGAGTGATCCGGGATCGAGATATATTACGATAAAACTGGATGATGATTGGAGGATTAACAGCATGGAGTAAGCTTGGATATGTGATGGTTATGCTTATTGCGAAGTATTATTACTGGATCAGCCATGGAAATCCTAGATCAAGGAGATCAAGGAGATCGAGCCGATCTGGAATTGGATCAGCGTGATCTGGCCTTATTAAGGCATGATCTGACTCGGGAGACGTGTGATCTGGATATTACGAAGGATGATTACGATACTGGAGAAGGGAAGAGTCCAGATCACAACATTGCGACTAGTGATCTGATGTTTATGGTTCAGATCCAGGGTGATCTGCATAGATGTCGACTGCTATGATGGTGAGGACAAGAAAGGACAAGAATCAGGATAGCGTAATCAGTCGATGTGTCGTTAAGGATAGGATACAGGATGGGATAGGTCTTAACATTAAATCAGAACCGAATTTGCATCGTACGACACAAGTGCTTCGCTACGCGCCTGGAAACGGGAACTACATTGGCCCTACGGTATTAATAGCGAGTTAGGTGTATAGATCTAGGGTGGTTGATAATATCTAGATAATATATTGGCTAGATCCAACCTCCTAGTATCTTACCCTAAGTGCAGATCCAAGATCCCGGTATTAATTGCTTAGCCGGTAGATCTTCGGTTTCTCAAGTATCAAGATCGCGCTATAGGAAGCGCCAAGCAATCAAAGGACCCCGCGTAAAGGGAAATCAACACTAAAGGAATTACTACAAGGCCGGATCCAGATCTAGGCCACCGGATCCAAGCTTGATCTAATCGCTTGAACTCCGGATCTACTACTGGCGAGTGGTGTGAAGCCTCCCACGCTACTCTACGACCCCAACGTCACGCCAAGACGTTCAACCAACGCAGATCGAACAACTTAGCAGTCATCAAGAGAGGAAGATCCAGCCCAACCGACGGGTACACAAGGTGAGCAAGTTCAGCAGATCACGGATCATCGGAGGAACCCCTTCGTTAGTCGGTGTCCGGGCATTGGTGGGAAGTCGGATCTAGCGATCTCGCAGATTTTGCTGATCCCGCTACACCACAATGGTGCGCGTGCCCGGATCTGTTGGTGACTCGGGATTTCACCGTGAGTCTCAAGAAGATGTTCAAGTGAAGGTTGAACAAGGGGAACAAGCGTCATCGGACCTCGGATCGACGATGATGCCGCTGAATGAATCAAGATCCGCGGATCAGCAGAGCGCTAGGAGGAACTCTGCTGACGGAAGAGAGGGTGATCTGGATCCAGATCCAGATCTAGAAGAAAAACCTCCACCTCCACAGGTCCCCGCAGGGACCCCGGCGGATCTCGATGCAAGTCGAGATCCGTCAACAAAACAAGGCAAGGTGAAAGCGGAACCATACAGATTCGTCGGATCTCCGGCTGAACCTTCACCATATCCACCAATCTCTAGATCCGAGAAGAAGAAGCCAAAAAAGAAGTCAACGTGGAAGAAGATGAAGGCTCCAGAGATGGATAACGAAGATCCAATCGGATCTAAACCCAGATCCAGATCGGGACAAGGTTGGTCAGACGAAGATCTGGAGAACTTGTTCTACCACAAAGAATATTGCGAGTTCATGAAACGAGACCCCGTGATGCGGATCCTGAGGCTAAAGCAGGTCGGGACCCAAGGAAACCCGTATCAGCCCCAATCAAGACCGCCAATAAATTGGAAGCAGTCAAGGATTTATTGCGACTGTTGAAGGAAGCAGGGATGACCACTGGAGGTTTCGATGCGGATGATGTCTTTGATCTAGATCTGAAGGTGATCCAGACTGCCACCAAGGATCTATTCTCCAAGCTCAAGATCCTCGTCGGCGAGGTCCCGTAGATTACAGATCCAGTGCTATCACCTACGGCAAGTATTACGGATCGCCAAACGTCCTAATCACATTACGCGTCGGCTGCCGAGGACGAATCAGACCTCTCGTCGGAACCGAAGCGAATGTCACCGTCCGGTACTTCAATGCTGGAGGCGCGATCCAAGATCCAACGTCGGAATCAGCCGAGATCCGGCCGCTCAAGGACGATCCCGCCCTCTGAAGACCAGATCACAGCAGTCACAACGTCAGATGCTTCATCAGGCACCTTGCAGAAGTTTTTCGAAGCAGCCATGAGTAGATTCCTGGCGGAATAGCGAGGGCCGATCATTGATCAAGGAGCGGCGAAGGTACAGGGTCCAGGATCGCTAGATGTAGAGATGGAATCTGTAAGATCTGAACACAGAACATCTCGATGGGAGTATGATCCAGACGATATCGACTTCCCCACGGCTGCTCGAGCGACGGTCGCGACAGCCACGACCAGATCAGCCGGATCAACCATGATTCAAAGAATCCGGATCTCCGCGATCTCAGACCTTCAGGAGTTCACGGGGAAAGATCAAGACGAAGATCGGGCTAGAGCGTGGATTGGCAAAGTGAAATCGGCATTCATGCGAGATCAAGCCTCAGATGAAGAAAAATGTTTGACCTTTGCGGATCTATTGGCTGGATCCGCCAAGAATTGGTTTCGTCAACTAAGCAGATCTACTCGCAACAAATGGTCGGATCCGCTTCGAGCTTTTCAAATCCAGTACTGCGGATTGGGGGTATCAGTGGCGAGGCAATACTATCATGCTCGACGCCGGCCGGAAGAATCTCCCCTCGATTACCTTTACCGCCTAAACGTTGCCGGGTTACGTGCAAAGTTGAAGATCGAGGATGGTAATGCGAAGGATCGACGCGAACATGTGGATCATTACATTGAGACGTTGGAAAATCAAGATCTAGCCGACAGGCTGACTCTGTTACGACTATCCGACGCGGATGATCTGGAGGAAGTGTTACGAGCCCGTGAACGTGCGAAGAGCAGACAGAAGAAGGCCGCATTCGGATCCAGCAAGTACCGGCAGAAGGCGACTAATCCAGCACCTGCAGCTACGACGAAACATATCCGCGCGGTACTGTAAAGTCTGAATCTGAGTCCGGATCCGACGGATCGGATGAATCTGACTCGGACGGAGACAATCATCGGCGGAACTACCTGGGCAGCTGAGCAGGATGTTATTCCAAAGGCAGAATCTGGTATGGAGAAGGTCGAACAAGTACCAATCACCCACAAGTCGACGGATCAAACCCCACCAGATCATAGATCCCGGATCCAGAACGGCGGATCCGATCGGAATCGTTGCTCGCACTGTGGATCTAAGAAGCATTCAGATCTAGGATGCTGGAGAGGCCTCACTTGTCATAAGTGTGGCAAGCGAGGACATCCGGCAGATCACTGCCTCTTTGTATGCCGGGGTGCGGGGAATTACATGATATGGGAAAATGTACTATGGAAGAGTTTTACAACCAGATCCGCCAATGGTTCAACCCAGCTAAACATGCAGGTATGCTTCCGGAATCTGCAGAAAAGATGTTAAACTAGGACGCTCACCGGGTTGGAATCCGGTACGAGCCGAGCGTTCTAGATATTGCATCTATGCATTTGTGAACAAGAAATCGGTAGATCAAGGTAGCAAGATCCCAGATCTACGCGGTAATACATGTGATCTGAATGGAAACCGTGCTGTCGCAATCTCAAGTGTCCGCCAGGCGGATGATTACTCCAGATCTGAAGTGACCATGATGGTGGATCTCCACCCAGGAGAGATAAGGGGTTATTGGAAGCAACGGGATCCAGATCTGTGGTTCAAGCCCACAGATCAGGAGGATATACCAGTAATTCGGAAGTCAAGTCAGGTCAAGGAGATCCGGAGATCTGAAGTTATGGATCTCTTACCAGGAGAATCTCGGGGATATTGAAAACACTATGCCCCGGGAAAATGGTTCCGACAAGCCAAGATCACTGGTAAGATCAACAATGAAAGAGGGATCTTGCTCTTAGATACAGGCGCCGAAGTTTCCATAGTGGATACGGCCTTTGCTCGTAAGGTTGGGTGCTATATCGATACGAGCCAGATCCAAGATTGCGTTGGGATTGGCGAAAGTGTTTACAGGACAGAAGGGAGAACCCGGATCAAGAGCACAATGGCTGGATCGCTGGTTTACTTTTTCGATATTTGGGTTGGTGATCTAGCAGGTCAAGATACCATCCTGGGTATGGATTTCATGGTACCGGCGGGGATCCGACTGGATCTAGCCTATGGATCTATAAGTGTACCTGATGAGGTGCGGATTCAGCTTAGTGGGCGTCGACAGCTCTACAGCGACAAGGCCAGGCTGGTAACTGTGGGAGAACATATCCAGATCGAGATCGGGCAATCAGTGGAACTCCAACTACATCTCCGGATATCAGATCACGAGAAGTTCTGGGTCACCCGAGGGGATCGCTGGGTACCCACGGTGGTGAGAGGCCTCGGGAAGAGACGGTATCTGCAGATCACCAACGTGAGCGATAAGGCAATCATATTGCAAGAAGATGTAAGAGTTGGGATCTGGCTATCGGGTGATCACATTCCCCGGATGCCAGGATTTGTCTCGGTGGGGTCACGTCGGTATATGGAATGGCAAAATCTGGCTCTGGAAGCCACGGTGGAAGGAGGATCTGAGCATAATGAGATCTTGAGGGAATCTGCAGAGCCGATGGTGGATCGACCATCCTACCCTGCACCCCGTGCTATCCTGAAACGACCTGAGATCTCACAGATACAGGTAAAACCGGTGTTGACGACCGCAGATCAACCATCAGCGGGGATAGATCCGCAGGATCAGACCCCGATCCAACCGGTAGGGACCGAGGTGACAAACCAAAATATGGATCAGGTAAAGGCAGATCAAAAGGCGGATGATTTGGATTCAGTGATTGGAGGATCAGCTGAAAGAGATCCACCCGGACAGCTATCGGCCCCGATACAGGAGGCGTCATCAGAGAACCGGAACAATTCCCCCGATCCGGAGTCGGATCCGGAGGTGCATTGCCATGAAGGTAACGATCTATATGCGGAAGATGTAGATCAAGAGATGGCGATCCTCCCAGAAATCAACTCCACCACGGATGAGGTGAAGATCGAGGATATCCAAGTAGGGGATCCAGGGATCCAGACCACTGCGGAGATCGAACGATTACGTCAGACGATTTGGAGATATCGACATCTTCTCATCGGGAAAGGGAATGCTTTACCACCAGCCGCAAGAGGTGTGGTCTGCGATATCGATGTGGGGGATGCTAGGCCAATCGCCCAACGAGTGAGGAAGATTGCGCCTCGACTCCGCGAGAAGCTGTCGGATCTGATCAAGGGATTATTATCAGCTAAGATGATCAGCTACTCCAGATCACCCTGGGCCTCGCCGATCGTGGTGATCGTGAAGAAGAATGGAGTGGACATTAGGCTGTGAATTGATTACCGCCTGGCCAATAGTCTCACTCAACTGATGGTCTACCCTATGCCCCTGATCAACGATCTCCTCGAAGATCTGGATAAAGTCTTGTGGTATTGCTCCCTAGATATGGCCAGTGGATTCTGGGTGGTGACTATGACAGGTCGAGCTCGAGCAATCTCGGCTTTCGTTACCCCATTCGGACTATTCGAATGGAATCGTATGCCGTTCGGCTTGAAGAATGCGCCACAGATCTACCAACGTCTGATTGACAACGCCTTGTATGGATTCACCCGGATCCCGCCTCCTGGATCAGATCCAGGATCTACAGATGTGTTTGAAGTGGGAGAAGCCGATGATCCGGACAAGCCGTCAGTGATCGGACGCAGATCGTATATCGATGACATCCTTATACCCGCGGATAGTTGGGATCAGCTATGCGATCGAGTGGACGCCCTACTGGAGGCGTGTGATAAGTGGAACCTGTCGATCAGCGTAGTGAAGAGTTTCTGGGGTATGAATACGGTGAAATATCTGGGTCATCGAGTCTCGAAAGATGAACTGGAGGCGAATCCCAAGGATTTAAAGGCATTAACGGATCTAGCATTTCCTGGATCGCTGCGATCGATGCAGTCTTTTCTGGGAAGTTTAAATTACTACAATCGGTTTATCGAATACTACGCTATCTACGCAGCCGTGCTGTATGAACTGAGGGAGGTCGATTTCGCCGCGATGTCAAATGATGATGTGCGGATCCAGATCAAGCGAAGTATGGAACATAAAGAGTTGGATCAACTAGATCTGAACGAAGATCCAGGATCGGATCTGACATTAAAGCCCATGGAAATGTCCGATCCAGATGGACTGGATGGAGAACAGGTTGATTCACGATGGATCTGTGCTCATCAGGCCTTCGAGACGCTCAAATCGAAGATCGCATCCACCCCAATCCTACGTCATTTTGACGTGGATCGGGAAGCTGTGGTGATCGTATATGCAAGCGATTGGGCGATCTCGGGAGCTCTCGTGCAAGCGTATGACCAGATCTACTACCCGATCACCTTCGTGAGCCGAACGTTGAAGTCGAACGAGTTGGATTACAGCCCAGTGGAGAAAGAAGTGTTGGCGCTGCTAAGGATCCTGGATCTCGGATATAACATGTTGGTGGGACGCCGGATCCGGGTGCTGACTAGATACTCCACGTTGGCCTGGTTGTTTAGATCAACTGGATTACAAGGGCGATTGAGCCAATGGGCGTCACTGCTATCACCGTGGTCATTAGATATTGTGAAATGTGTTAAAGGAGAAGAAGAGATCCTAAGGGTAATTGCGGCTAGTATCACGCCCAGATCCATGGTGGATGAAGCGTTGATCCAGATCTCGCCTAAGAAAGAGCCACGACGGAAGATCCAAACTCCAATCCCTACGATCCGAGCAGATGAGGAGCTGTATGTAGTCAGTTTTGATGGATCAGCCCGCGTGAAGCGTGGAGGTGGCGCATATAGCGCGATCTTGTGGAAGTTGCCTGAATGGACAGTGATCCAGGCCAGATCGGCCTATGCGGAAGATCTTACCGTCAACGAGGCCGAATATCATGGGCTGTTACTATGTCTGGATCTGTTAAGTACCGTGGATCGCAAACGAGTGGTGTTCTGCGGCGACTCTAATCTAGTGATCCGACAAGTCACGGGTGAGATCGAGTGTAAGGCACCCGTCTGACTCTACTCAAGCAAAGGGCTTTAGATCGCCTGAAGGACTGGCCAGATCACGAACTTGTGCATGTGAAACGAGATTGGAACGGCAGTGCGGACAGTTTGGCTAGTGCAGCGCTACAACGACAAGGTGGAGTGAAGATCGAGTCGGATGAGGATAGGCAGGATCTGATCACGATGAACAGATTGGACGAGGTATTGGTAGTCAAGAGGGCGGATCAGGCAGCCCAGATCACGGCGGTAGTGACACGATCGGGCTCGCGATCTACGACGCGAACGACTTCGGATCCGCAATCATTACGGGAGGAAATAGTTCGGGATCTCAGGATCGATCGGATCCGACAAGCCCAAGACGAGGAGGCGTGGATCTCTGGACTGAAGAAATATCTGAATGGGGATCTACAAGATCTGACTCAGTAGGAAGCCAAATCATATGCTAATCTGGCGTCCGATTATGACTTGGATCACCACGATCTACTGTTCTACTGCCCTTCTACGAGACCGACGGATGCAGATCGAGATAAACTGATGCGACTGGTGATCCCGGAAACTCTATATCAGGACGTACTACATCACTACCATGTGAGCCTGGAAGGTGGGCACCAAGGGATCGGTCGAACTTATCAGCGGATCCGGAATCACTTCCATTGGAGAGGTCTGTATAAGAGCGTCCAAAGATACGTGGGCGAATGTGTGGATTGTGAGACTGGTAAGAGTAAACCTCGGATCCAAGGAGAGTCGCCAGGTAACCTTCAGGCAACGTATCCTTTCCAGATCATAGCTATGTATCACATCCCGTCGTTACCCAGATCGCATAAAGGGAATACGGAATTGTTGATCTTCGAAGATCTATTCTCTGGATATGTGATCGCGAAGGCCAGCTCATCAAGGACTGCTCAGACTGTCGCCGAATCATACGAGGAATGTGTCTTCCGACGATTTGGGGCCAGCGAAGCGATTAGGCATGATCGGGAACCAGGATTTATGTCCGATTTTTTCCGAGCGTTTAACAAGATCTTGGGTCAACGTCAACGTGCACGATGGCATATCGGCCCCAAGCTAACGGATCTGCAGAACGCATGGTCCAAACCACAACTCGAGCGATTAAGATGTACGTGCAGGATCTGGATCAACGGGATTGGGACGAGTATGCCGAGAGGATTACTTTCGCGATCAACACCGCACATGATCGGATCCCAGGAGAAACACCTTTTTATATGGTACATGGGTGGGATCCTAGATCCACTTTGGAAGCGGTGATCCCGGTGGGAAGTACGCGAAGACATGATCGGGATCCACGGCGATGGAGGTATCAGATCCAGCGGTACTATCAACAGGTTCGGGAACAGGTTAATCAACGGCTGCGAGAGGGATCTCAGATCGAGCGGATCTACACTACCAGGAGATCCGCCCGCATCAGATCGAGGTCGGATCCCGAGTGTGGTTATACCTAGATCGAGTAAAGGAAGGATATGCTAAGAAGTTAGCACACTTGTGGCATGGACCATTCCGGATCGTGGAGAAAGTCGGCGAACATGCGGTGAAGTTGGAGATCGCCGGATCGGATATCACATTTTCCCTATGGTACACGTGAACAAGTTGAAGCTCGTGAAAGAGTATCCAGATCGACCACTAATGCGGCTCAATGTGGAAAGTCAAGATCGTCTCGATTTTGACGAAGATCTATTACCAGGGGACAGCTGGATCCAAGATCGCGATCCTGATGAATATGAAGTGGAGAAGATCACAGATATGAGATCAGGAAGAAGAACGAGATATGGACGGGTCTACCGTGAATTCCTCGTACACTGGCGAGGATATGATGATCCAACTTGGGTGGATGAAGCGGATCTTAATTGTGGCGCTCTGCTACATGAGTTTTTGCGAGATCGCACGAATCATAATCGATTTGGTGTGATGCAATCTCACGAGGAATCGTGAGGTCGCAATCAACGACAACAAGCTGGTTGTTGTCGTGGCGAAATCGGTTGATGGATCTACATGAGGGATGTAGATCGGTGGAATGGGTATGCATATATACATTGAATACGATGAGAATGGAAGATCAAGTCTCGAGATCCAAGGATCCTAGCTGATCGAGGTCGGTCATGACTCTATGAAGTGGATCGAAGTAAAGGGGAACCATACAAGTCAAGATCGCTAGATATATATTGAAGGATGTTATGAAAGGGGACAAATCACTTACGGAACTAATCACTGTGATGTGGGTGGTTGCGCCACTTGAAGACCGACGAACTTGCGATCCAGACGAGGGAGATGACGCGCTGGGTGATCTGCAGTGTGATCCCGATAATGATTGCGCCAAGGATCCGCTGCGTCCGCCTCGGCCAACGCCTCCAGCAGATCAGTCGGCTCTCGACGATTGAGCTGCGGATCGGCGAGATTCGCACGTCGAGCCTCGATCCCGGGATACCAAGCTACCTCATCAGTACGCTTGGGGAAGTGGAGGAAGAACGGATCTAGGAGCAGATCCAGATCACACCACCCCTCGATCATGGCTTGGATCAGTGTGAGCAACATGCGCTTCCATCGATTACCCGCATGTGATCTGCGGTTGTTGCGCTGCTTGGCGAAAGATCCCAGCCACGGCGACTGCGCGATCATTGCCGCAGTGATTGGGAACTTGTGTGTCGATTCCCAGTACGCAATCAGTTCCGATGTTTCGAAATCACGGTACTGGCGACCGAAGATTCCGAGTCGGCCACCAACATCGGCCTCGAAGAGATCGGAGGCAGGGTGTTCCGGATCACCCGCCAAGGCTCTGCCGCTTGTATGCCTTACGTTGGCTTCAGTGATCAAGTGGCCGCAGAAGGCTGGGGCCGTTGGGGAAGTGTGGATCGTAGGCCGGTGGGAAAGATCCAGTCGGATCGAAACGGCAGGATCGGGAACAGGAAGTTCACGGTCATGGTGATCAAGGTCTGATTAGCCAGCTGAGACTCGATCCAGGGATCTATGTCCGCAGCAGCCATAGTCCGCGCGATCCGCCGACCAGGACGCAACGACCCTCCGGGAATGGGACTTGGGGATCGAAGGTGATCCGAGAAGGTTGGCGTCCAGGGGGCGGATTGGCCGGCCAGATCCGCCTGTGGGGCCAGATCTGCCGTCCTGATCCCCGGATCCCGCATCGGAGTCCGATCCGCCAGATCCCCCAGGCGATCCGCCGGATCCGCTTGCCGACCGACGTTAGGGAGACGCATGATCCCGACGTCGGGCCTCAGATCGAGACTGCGAGATGGCCATCAGGGTTTGAGCCTCATAAAGGTCATCAGCAACTTCCGCGTTCTCCTCCTCTTCCTCCTCCTCCTCCTCATCGGATCCGGATCCAACCTCAATGACCTCGCCGGATGATCGGCTGGATCCGACATCTTTGGAAGGCGGGGTCGATGCTTGATCGGGAGAGGGCGACCTCCCCCCGGTAGATCCCCCACCCAGATCAAACTCGGCTTCATCCTCTTCATCCATGGACTCATCCTCCGCCTCGAGAGGAACAGACCGCTTTTTATGAGGCCGTGAGGGAGAAGGAGAGCTGGATCTACTACGAGATCGTTTGGATCCAGACGTGTCAGCACCTTGATCCTCGCTGCCGGAAGTCTCCGCAGAAGGGGAGCGTGGGATCCCTCCCGCGGGCTGGTCCGTGTCAGATCCCGGATCGCCCCGATTGTGGCCGAGATAGATGTGAGGCGCTGAAAGGCGGCAGTATATTCGTGGCGAAGGGTATCACGCTCACGAACCACTTTGCCCAGATCCCGAGAAAGCGTACGGATCTGAGCCTGATTCTCAGTGATGGTACGGTCCCGATCCGCATAAGTTTTCTGGGCTACCTCCACACCATGACGCGCACGGGTTAAATCACCCTCCAACGTCTGCAGCCGGGCCATATCTGAAGTCGGATCTAGTCCGGTGGGCTGCCAGATCTGACTGCAATAACCCCAGAGTCCGCTGCGCTGACAAGATCTCAGCGTCCCACGCACGGATCTGATCTTGTAAGGAGTCGCGCTCCCGAGCGATCTGGTCGAGATCGGCTTGGGTAGGTCCCGTGGGTAGGAGATCTGCCTGCCGGGACTGCGGATCAGGACCCGAAGATCCGCAATCAGTGCGATCGGATCGAGACAGAAGTAGCTCCGCTTCCACCCGATCCAGTTCAGATCGGGTCCTGCGCAGACTCTCCTCCGTTGTAGATAGGGTGGATTCGGCATCCTCCCGATCTCGATCCAGATCGCGGTTGGCCTGCTGAAGATCTAGGACCTCACCACCCGCCTGAGCCATCTCGGAGGCGAGATGGTGGATGGTAGACTCCAGATTGCCGCGATCCCGAGCCAGATCGTCGATATAAGCCTGTAGGTGGTGGATCTCATCAATCCGACGATCGAGACCCTGATTGAGGTCAACGATCTGGACTTCCAGGGCCGAGATCTCGGGTGCCGCGGATGGTGGCTCCATGCCGATAACGCGATCGGATTCCAGAGAAGCTTGAAGGGTGTCACGCTCCTCTCGGAGGCGACTAACCTCGGCCCGATAATGCCCGATCTCTCGGCCCTGATTGGCGCACATCATCTCGAGAGATTGGAGGGAGCAGACATGCTCACGGTTTAGATCCGTGGCTTCATCAGCTCGACGAGTGGCCTGCCGGAGTTCATTGCTCAAGTGCAATACTCCACGGCGTAGGGCAGCGGTGGATGGATGGCGATCCTCGGCCGTGCCTCCGGCTGAGCCACCGATCTCCGATCGAGGCGAAGGAGGATCGTGGCGGTCGGATCGATGCTGTGATCCATCGTGACCGTGATCCGACATGATGAGCAAACGTGAAGAAGGAGTGGAGAGACTTGGGTGTGGCGAGGTGGTTTGAAGAATGGACGCAGTGAAGTTGTTGTTCAACTACAACTGACGACCAGGAGGCGGCTGTGGTGAAGTGGATTGGAAGGATTTGGCATTGGAATGTCTGGGAAAGATCCGATTTGGACGGGATCGGACCTGACGTGATTGAATTAGATGACGAGCCAACGTGGAAGGATCTGGTCACGGATCCAGTTGATTGATGAGATTGATGGAGACTAGTGGTACCCGAGGTGGGACGTGATGGATGGATGGATGGATGGATGGATGGATGGATGGATGGATGGATGGATGGACATACGATCTGCATATATACCCAAGATCTAAAAGTTGGGAGGATCACATAAAGATGTAGATGATGTGGGACTGGCGCGATTGCAAGATGGGTGTGACAGTGTGTCTATTTACACTATGGAAACTGATGATCCAGATCGGGATGCCTGGATCTGGGCCATAAGTTATATTCGTGTAGTCCAGAACAGTTCGCATATCAGTTTCCATTCGGAGAACCTGGATCGGGACTAAGGGACCTAGATCCATAGGCGGATCTGAGTGATCCGGGATCGAGATATATTACGATAAAACTGGATGATGATTGGAGGATTAACAGCATGGAGTAAGCTTGGATATGTGATGGTTATGCTTATTGCGAAGTATTATTACTGGATCAGCCATGGAAATCCTAGATCAAGGCAATCTAGCCGATCTAGCCGATCTAGCCGATCTGGAATTGGATCAGCAGGATCTGGCTTATTAAGGCATGATCTGACTCGGGAGACGTGTGATCTGGGTATTACGGGGGATGATTACGATATTGGAGAAAGAAGAAGTCCAGATCACAACATTGCGACTAGTGATCTATTGTACTGGTCAAAATAGTTTGTACCAAACTTTGAGGGCATTTTACCTGTAGAAGATGGTAACTTTCCATATACGATATTTAGATATAAGGGATAATCTCGACCGTAGATTCCGATTTTGAGGTCAGATTTGACAGATTCGGACTCCTTACATTCGATATACCTCCTAGAAAACATCGCTTCATAAACTCGAAAGTTTGGGGAAAGGGCTCCAGTAGGGTTCAACAGTCAGAACCTGCGAGGATGATTGGCTCATTTGGCAAAACATGTGCTGAAACATATGGTGTTTAGGTTTAAACGTTGTGAAATTCCTGTCGAGGCCAACTTCATGATTACAACACGGCAAATCCGATCTCACTTATCAATATAATATTTTATGGGTATTCATCCTGGCTGTCACTACATTCACTTTCGTCGTCAGCATTGGCGCGTTCAACCTCTTCGCGTTCTAGTGCCTGCAGGTACTTGCCTTCTTCCTTTTGAATGCTTTTGTATGCGTTCTTCCAGTCCTTTGACGTGATATGTTCTTTACTTAAATCTACTTTCTCTTCTACCCACCAGACCAGACACCTTAAGAGGCGACTCATTGCACGCCGAGATATTTGAATGGAGGTGCGTCTAAAGACTTTTTCACTAACCATCTGAGCTGTGTAATTGGTTGTCTCTCAATGTTGCACTTATTGATGTACGCGTTAATTGCTGGTGACACGTCTTCATCTTCATAACTCCTTGGCCTCCCTCACGAATCTTCACTGGTTGTTTCTAGCAAGGTATAAATCTATACAGGTTAGTGATATATATCGTTAATATGGCCGTCATGCGCGTACCTCGGAACTGTCGGAGTGTTCGCGAGCTTGGTGAGCTCGCCATACGGCCCCAATTGTGCTTGTAGGTGTCCCAGACACTAAAGAACAAGCTCGCGCGTTCGTACAGACACTTTATTGTCTTCTTTACGTCATTTTGAAAGAAGTTGTAAGCGTTCACAATCATCGCACGCTCACTGTCACTTAGTCGCTTGCCCCTGGTCATCTTCCTGAAGCCTAACGTGAAAACTTGGTAACTGTTATCGAAAGAGGAGATCACAGGCATTTTTTAAGAGTAGTTCCAAGCTTGTCCGCCTAATATTAGAGATGCAGTCGACAATAATGTGGTCGTGTTAGTATTTTTGGTACGAACTATTTTGGCCAGTACAATCTAATGTTTATGGTTCAGATCTAGGATGATCTGCAAAGATGTCGACTGCCATGATGGTGAGGACAAGAAAGGACAAGAATCAGGATAGCGTAATCAGTCGATGTGTCGTTAAGGATAGGATACAGGATGGGATAGGTCTTAACATTAAATCAGAACCGAATTTGCATCGTACGACACAAGTGCTTCGCTACGCGCCCTGGAAACGGGAACTACATTGGCCCTACGGTATTAATAGCGAGTTAGGTGTATAGATCTAGGTGGTTGATAATATCTAGATAATATATTGGCTAGATCCAACCTCCTAGTATCTTACCCTAAGTGCAGATCCAAGATCCCGGTATTAATTGCTTAGCCGGTAGATCTTCGGTTTCTCAACGATCAAGATCGCGCTATAGGAAGCGCCAAGCAATCAAAGACCCCGTGTAAAGGGAAATCAACACTAAAGGAATTACTACAAGGCCGGATCCAGATCTAGGCCGCCGGATCCAAGCTTGATCTAATCGCTTGAACTCCGGATCTACTACTGGCGAGTGGTGTGAAGACTCCCACGCTATTCTACGACCCCAACGTCACGCCAAGACGTTCAACCAACGCAGATCGAACAACTTAGCAGTCATCAAGAGAGGAAGATCCAGCCCAACCGACGGTACACAAGGTGAGCAAGTTCAGCAGATCACGGATCATCGGAGGACCCCCTTCGTTAGTCGGTGTCCGGGCATTGGTGGGAAGTCGGAACCAGCAACCTCGCAGATTTTGCTGATCCCGCTACACCACATATGGGTATAGTTCTTACCCAAGTTCTTCCCACTCGGTACCATCATACCCTTCGTATGACTCGCATGGGTACCAGCCTGTGTATCATTCACAGACTTCGACACCGGCAGCTCCGGTCGTCCAGAGGACTCAGCCTCGTTTTGAGGAGGTGAGTTCTCACCTTGGTCTTCCTCCGTCTGAGAAGGAAGACCCAGCGGATCGTGATACCGCTTAAGACGCCCCACGTAGAACGTCGGGTGCGTCGCCATTGACTTTGGGAGGTCAATGGTATACGCCGCGCCATGTCTGGCCAGGACCGCAAAGGGTCCGATTAAGCGGTGCTTCAACTTGTTGCTCTCTACAGAGCTAACCACCTTTAGCGGTAGGTTTTTAGTGTCTAATAACACCAATTCACCCCTTTTAAACACACCTAAGTTTCCTATTCCATGTTTGTCTGAGTACTCCTTTTGTCTATCTTGGGCTAACGCCATTGCGTCTCTAACCCGGCTGATTAGCGTCAGCCTGTTGTCTATAAATGACGACAACTGTCTTTTTAAAGACTCGGGCTCTATTTCAGAGACCTGGGAGGAAAAGGCTTTCCGAGCCTCTCCCCCACTTACGATGGAGGCCACAGTGCCTCCCCGCAAGGTTAGCGGCACCTGGGGGTGTCGTAACCCATTCAAGTAGAACGGGGTAAACCCCCTTAATGCGTGTACCGCATTGTTGAGTGCAAACTCAACCATAGGAAGCTGGTCCGACCAGGACCGAGGTGCTTCCGCACAGATACTGCGAAGAGTATCTTCGAGCACGCGGTTGACGCGCTCCGTCTGACCATCCGTCTGCGGATGGTCCGCAGTTGACATCGTCAACTTAGTTCCCAACAACTGGAACAGGGTGTCCCAGAACGCACCCGTGAAACGCGGGTCTCTGTCCGAGACTATGGTCTCTGGTAGACCATGATAGCGGAACACGCTATCTAGGAACAGCTGTGCAGCTTGTTTCCCTGTGACCTTGTCACGTACCGGAGCAAGATCCACCATCTTGCTCAAACGGCAGACAAACACCAATATGCCGGTGTTGCCCTTGTCATCGGCCGGCAGGCCGAAGACGAAGTCGAGACTCATCGACTTTCAGCAATCCGCTGGTACAGGTAGGCTCTGCAATGGAGCCGAGGCGTGGCCCGAAGGCTTCACCCTCTGACATGTTTCACATGTCTTGACATAGTGTGCCACCCACTTATACATGCGGTGCCACCAAAATGTCTGAGAGACCGTTTGGTAGGTCTTCTCTCCGCCAAGATGGCCACTCATCGGCGCATCATGTGCCTCGAGAAGTTTGTCATACTTCAGATCCTCGTCGTTTGGAACGACAACCCGAGGAGGATCTCTAGGGTCTACTCTGTAATGGAGTAACCCATCGGCCAGCTCATAACGATGGAGCTGCGCCCGCTGTCGAGGCGAAAGCCTGTCGACTTTGGCCTCCTTGCCATCGGACAAGAACCGCAGTAGTGGTGTGTAGTTCTCGTCCCTCTGATACGCTAAGCGTATCCGATCGTATAGATTTGTCGTGACCCGACTGACATGAGCTAGCTCATAGTTAGGTCGACGCGACAATGCATCGGCAAGCACGTTGAGCTTGCCCGGCTTGTATTCAACGCAAAAGTTGTATTCCGCGAAGAATGACAGCCACCTCGCCATTCACTGCAATAAATGCGGCGAATTGGTGGCGGTCCGCAAGGACGGTGTAGATCGCAAAGGGCCTTGGGTCCAAGAGATGTACTCTAAACTTGACAAGAGCGTACTTCATCACAAGTAGCTCCTTGTCATGAACGGGGTAGTTCCGTTCGGCAGCCTTCAGCTGCCTGGACTGGAAGGAGATGACACGTTCGTGTCCTTCATCGTCCTTCTGCAACAGCGCACAGCCTATTGCATAGTCAGAAGCGTCACAGACGACGCTAAATGACTTGTTTTCGTCCGGCAAGGCCAGGACTGGCGCTTGCTGTAAGCTCGCCTTGATGCTGTCGAAAGCATCCTGGTGCTGTTGCTCCCAGACCCAAGCGGCATCTTTCTTTAAGAGATCCGACAAGGGTCGAGCTAGTTCAGCGTACCCTGCGCTGTCCGCCACTGCCACAGTCGAAGCCCATACGGCGCGACGACTCTCAGCGTTGGGCCTTGCCGTCAAAGCTTGGCAATGAGCCATGGTCTCGTGACCGGTTGCGAGGCTCATCGCAAATCTTCGTTGGAGTCCGTGACTCCCAGTACTTCTTCGGGCGCATAAGCGCCTTGGCGGTCTCTCTGGCGCCACTGTCCCGAACAGAGGTGGGAACATTACTCACCAAAGCTCTGTCGGAGACCGCGGGCCGGCTAGCCCCAATGGCTTTGCCACGCCAATCGATCCAGGGCTTGTGCTTTCCGAGCCACGGCATGCCCAGGATCAAGTCGTACTTGTCCATGTCTAGGACAAGGAACGACTCCGTGCTGTCAAAGTCCTCAAACTTTACAGCCAGGTCCATCCGGACCCCAGGTACATTAACCACCGTACCATCGGCCAGTCTCACCGAGACCTGGCCCCTGCCTTTGCTTTCACGCAAAGCGTCGGCATACTTGTCGCCATTCCGCGCGACCGCCTGGCGTCGACCAAAGTTCGTCGACGCCCCAGAGTCAATCAGGACTCTAAAGGGATCTCCATATCCCCGTACACTCGCGTGTACCACGAGCAGTCCGCCGCTGCTCTTTCTCGTTTCGAGAGCACCTAGGCTCTCAGGGGCTAAGCCTCCATGGCGTGCGCCGACCGCACTCCTACCATGGGGACTTAGATCTTCCCCAGTAGGGCGCCCCGCCACTACTGGTGACCCCAGTTCCCCTGGCTCTTGGGTCGCGGCTTCTGCCACGGGCCCCTCGAGCCCTAGGTTTGGAAGGGAACTTCCTTTGCCCTCCCGCAGGGCAGGCACGTTGCATGTGCCCGAGCTTCCCACATCCGTAGGAACGGATGGAGCTCTGTACGGCCGTACCCAGTTCCATGGGTACCGGCCCTGTGCTAGCTCCAGCTGCTGGAGCTCCTTGCACTGCGCCTGACGACGCATTGTGGCCTTGCCACACCGACGTAGGAGTACGAGCCTGTCGGTGGCTGTACTCCTCTTGGAGGGCGATCTGGATCGCTTCCTCCATAGTGTTCGCATGCACGCGGAACAACTGTGTGCGGGATGGGCCCACCTTCAGGCCATCCATGAACACGGTCACTTTGATGTGTTCAGGTAGGGGGTTCCCTACCAGAGATGCAGCGAGTACTCGCATCTCCTGGATGTACTCATGCAGCTCACGCTTCCCTTGTTTACAGGCAAGGAAGCGCGAGCGCTGGCGATACTCATAGTTCGCCGGAAGGAAGGCGGCTCTAAGCTGTTGACACAGCTGAGCCCAGGTTGTGAAACAACCCGGCGTTGTCGCTTCGCGCGTGTACGCCCAGGTCTTCGCCCGACCTCCTAGGTTGGACAGGGCGAAAGCGACTCGAAGTCGCTCGGTCGAGATAAGAGCCGCGTCCATCGCGAGCTCTACCTCTCTGACCCAGAAGTGGAGGTTCTCTCCCTCCTTTCCCTCATAAGGGTTAGCCTTAAGCCTCAGCGGCTTAGGTTGGGCTGGCTTCATCTCAGCCACCAGGGCCTGCATCCCCTGTACGTGAGCGATAAGCCCTCTCTCGTACGTGTTGAACGCCTCGATGCGTTCGACCTGCTCGGCCGGCGTAGCAGCCGCCAAGCTTCGGAGGGCATCTCCTCCAAAGATGCCCACCATCTTCCGGACCGACTCAAACTGAGAGTCGGTCAAATGAGGGAACTCCCCTCTATCCATCCTGGCTTACCTTGTAGGAGCCACAGAGGATTCAGGTAGCCAATCTACCCGCGTAGGCGTGGATTGACTACAAGTGCTACCAAGTGTGACGGGGTCACACGAGCACCTTGCTTGATGAAGCGTGCTATTAAGAGTATACAAACTCTAAGTGAACGGCAGTTCACTAGTCCCTGGTCTGAGGGGACTTAATAGCCAGTTTAGAGTAGATTTTAGACTGATGTATTTATAGTTAGTAAGGTTCATTTGGCCTGTAATACAAACTCCTAATTAACTATAATCGTTCCTTAATATGCATATAAAAGATAGGTCTAATATTATTGGTTGGCCCTCAGCCACCAGACCTACGTGGCAGTGGTGTGGTCCACACAACCCACAACAGAGTATCTAAACGAATACTCACAGAAGTATATCTACTTCTAAAGGCGGTACCCTTTCTAGGGTACCCCACGCCTGAAACAAACCAAACCAACCTCTCAGGTTCGAAGTTCAAACCAAACCAAAATTACCATCGAACCTGGTTCATTACCGTTACTTGGTTTGGTTCGAAATGGTTTGAACTTGGCATTTTTAGCGTGAAACGGAGGTTTGGTTCGAATATGTATCAATTTTATTGCAGTAATGGGATGCTAAAGATCGTGCGGCTTTACCCAAGCGTTAGGGAAACGACTTCGCTAAGGGTCTGTTCTTTTGCTTTGAACGTAACTTTGCGTTAAAGCTGACATTGTTCCTCGTGTCGGTACAGGCGAGGGACAGCAAACCCAATGCAAACTATAATGAGGGCTATCGTGCTTCAGGGCGAAACGCAGTCGTCAACTGGAGACGCTATCACAACACGACGAAGTCGTCATCTAGTTGTCCAGGAAGATTTCGTCATGAGCGAGGGAGACTGTCCCGTGTATTCTGATGTTTTATCTGTTCATTCAGCAACTCAAGAGATCGACCGTATCCAAGAATATGTAAATACTACCGTGGCAACTTCTGAACGCAGGCTTGGTGGCCTCATTCAAGAAGGACTAAGCTCATCACACTCTCAATTTGAGGCTGCTATGGCTGAGCACACAAACCGACGCGCTAACGATACCGAATACCGACTCCGGCAAATGATACAGGTTGCTCAAGCAGAACTGGCAGCAGTAACAAAGACTGCACTAGAAGAACAAAGCTCAAGAATCGATAGCCAAGTTTTGGCAAGCTTCAAGCACACTGAAGCCACTATTCGTGAACAGACAATGCAGCTACGTGACGAGTTTGAAACGCGAGCATATAACACACTCAATGACTACCGGTTAGCGGCGGAAGCGCATGCAGCCCAATCCGCAAACCTTGAGCAACGACTGCTAACATCACAACACAAAGTGGCAGATGAGCACATGAAAGTACTGGAGCTCCAATTTCACAATTCTGTTGCCGACGTTGAGTTTGCAGTTACGGCTAGATTATCACTCAACAGTGAAAAACGATGCAACTCCATCGAAGAGCTGCTGCAACGCAAACTGGACGCCGCAATTGCTGCTTCAGCCAAAACTTGCAGAACATATGTAGACAACAGCGTGAATAGTGCAACTGCAACACTTACACAACGTATTGACGCTTTGAGGCGAGACGTAAAATTAAGTCAAGAGGCCGCAACACACAGTATCGAGGCACGTATGCAGAAAATGCTATTGGAAGCTCAGTCCGCGAATGAAACCGCGATATTTGAGATTGATGAAAGGGCTCGTCGTGATATTCGTCAGTCACAACAACGTTGCCGTGATATCGACGATCGATTAGGGATTGTGGAGGCAGGTCTACAACAACAAAACGTCAACTCAATCAGTGAGGCTCAATGGGAAAAAATTATTGAATTGATTGATGACAAACTCAGAGAAAATATCAGCAATTTTACAAGTTTGCACGAGATCAGCGCAGAGTCAGCACCCGTAGTGTCCAATACTTTAGAGCATTTGCGAACGTCGATTAAGGTTGAAGGCAACGACTCCAACGGCGAAGACATTCGGCAGGGCCAAGCTTTTGTTCACGAAACAGAGATGAACAATTTCTCAGGTAATTCAAACCACTCGGTGACCTTATTGGAACCAGACAAACTTCCGTGCAGTGGGATCGCTGCACATGAAATTTTGGTTGCTCTCCGGCAGATGTCAAAAGATATTTGCCAGTTACAGAATTCTAGAACTCAATGCAAACCAATGCGAAGAGGCAAGTCCGGCAATACTTCCCACATTGGAGCGCGAACAATGAAGACCACTGTGTCCGCCACAAAAAAACTGAAACCTAGAACACGCCTAGACGAGGCGAAAGTCGAGGCTATGAGAGCAATTTCGAAAAGAATCGAAGAGCGTTCAAATGCTTTAATGCGCTGCGCGAAACCATGAATCAGAGAGTCCCCACGCAGCCTTTAGACTATTACTCGACAGGGTGTACTTCCTTCAGTTAGCTTTAATTAACGCAATTACTTTGTGTATGTCAGTCCACTCAATTCGACCGCACAATCTTAGAGCTTCAACTTATATTCAATAACATCAACAGTTGAACATGATATCTAAACGTGTTTAGATATCAATAAGCAAATAATACAATTCTTATATCAAGAACAGTGTGACAACTCCACTGTCTTCTTTACAGAGTTGTATTTATTGGACGTAGACTGTATAAACAAACTACAGTGAAATGTAAAAATCATATATTATGCAGGTACACTCAAGAGTTTAACCTTAATCGTGATCATCTTTGGACTCCTCTACAGCGTTATCATCCCAAAATGAAGCTAACACTTGCAATTCCCACTCAGGTGATATTGAGTGTTCATCAGTGCTTGGTTCTAATGCCACAAGCATATTTGTAGGCACAGCATTAGCATACTCTTCTTCAGTGAGTATTTTGCACTGTGTTACATCCGTGAATTCGCGATTCCTGTTCAGGAATGAACACATCTCAATGTTGTGATTCGCGAGGCTTGTGCGCTGGGTGGTTGTCATCATTCCACTAACCCCAAAGTCTCGTTCAATTGCTGCTGACGACGACGGCACCGCAAAAAGAATACGAGCAACACGCGGTAAATAGTGATAAGTATTGGTTTCTTCTTGTCTTTTCCAAAACTCAAGGATTGATTCCACCTCGCCGTTAACCTTGCGCTCTAAAGTCACAATATCAGTTAACCAGCGAACATATTCCTCATCAACGCGACCTTCATGACCACTAGATTGCTCGCGCTGAGCGAGGTGCTCTCCAAACATGTCCGTCAGCTCTTCCGAGTAGACAGCAATTGGTGGAGGTATTGTAAACATGCTCTCCATCCCTGGGGGTGAGTTGGCTCGCGAACTTTGTTGAGTATCAGCTTCTGCGACAGCAATGGCAAGCATTAGAGAGACGACGCACTTCCTAACATACTCCTTGACCTTGTCAACATTCCGCTGGACTGTTTGTTCATCTACTCGTAAGTGTGGGTTCGCACGATCAATAATGAGTTGACTGCTGCAAATACGGACGATTTTCGTCAGTCCCCGTTCAGGATTCTTGAAAACAGGATGCAGGCACATTTGGGCCTCTAGAATGAAGGAAGTCTCACGCATTTTAGCCCGGTCAGTGTAGCGCGAGAAAAAGTGTTTGTGGAAAGCATCCGCGAGTAGATGGCGCACCTTTTTAACTGTCGGTGTCAACTCATGCACTCTATAGAAGAAGGGGTCTTATTTGGAGGCTGCAATCGGTCTTTGACTCCTGTTGTTTCGTCCAGCACAGACAAGCGAAGACGATACAAATTGAGCAGAACTTCGACTTGATTTGCACATTCACTTTGTGCTCGAATATTCAAAGTTGTAATGGGATCCAATAGAGCTAGTAGTTGAGTCAAAGTAGCTTTGTCTTCAATTAGTGGAAAATCATGTGGTGGATCTTTGCGAGCTCTGATTGCCTTTGCGCGTCGCTCTTCAAACCAGTGTTCAAGTGGTGCCCATTTCTCAAGAATACGTCTAATAACTCGCGTTAGTCCCATGAATCGGTGCTCCTTAAACGCCAACAGTTGAGTTGTTCCATCGGGTTGGAGCTGTTGGCACAGCTCCACAAACAACGATTCCATTGAGTCATTTGAACGGATGGCATATATGGTTTTGGCTATTCGCGAGATCAAATCAGTCAGCTCCGGATTCTTCGACGCGCTCCTTTGTGGTGCAATTCCAAATGCCGTCTTTGTCGCTGCGTTGGTGAGGTGTGATACACACCATATCCACTTTAAACAAAGGCCTGATCTCATCATCCACTTGACGTCAGGACCGGCGTCGGTGGTCGAGCCATAAAAGTTAGCTAGATTTAGACCGAAGTTCTGCAAAATCTCTATAATCCATCTCTTGAACGGTGTGCGATAGCCCTCGCAACGCTCGCGATACAATGGCTCAAATCGACGGGTTCCAAGCAAAATCGAACGATAGATCCAATGTTCGTCCACGAGGTAGACACGCAAGCCCAAAAATTTTGTTCCTGGCTGAGACTTGCAACTCCAGAAATCTACAACCATCGACAGAGAAGCTACCTTATCAATGCGGTTTTTCACAATGTAGTTCGATGCAGCTCGCCGTGATGAGTCGTACAGCTCTGTTATCGCCCGAGATACTGTCTGTCGATTGATTGTAGCTCGAAACTCCTCTTTCACGACCAAATCGGCAATCAGCTCAGATTCCTCGTATTCTCCAAAACAGAATCGAAGATTGTTGCGTACAATGCGTAATGTCTCCAACAGTAGTGTCATGCGTCGACTGCCATCAGTGTTTGCTATAGTATCCGCTATGCGATTGATCTCATGCTGTCTAGAACGCTTGCGACCCTGCTCAGTAAGTGACTTCGAAGATGATTCCCGATGAAAGTCGGTTAGGTGCTTTGTGGCCTTCGAAGTATTTCCGTAAAGCTGAATAATTTTGCTATCTCGCTGACATGAACGACTACCCATACAAATCCACCCCATGTAGACTTTGTCGTTGACATGGCATGATACACGCACACCCCAATCAAGAATGAGTGAGCGCTCACCACGCCGTTTTGGTAGCTTTGTAAATCCTTCTGGTGGTTGGTAATTTTGGATAGCTTGAGTGACGTACTCTGGGACTACTGGCATACTGGAGCCTGTACGATGTGTTCTACACAGTGCAGGTACGTCAAGTGATGATGCAGACAATACCGTAGGTGAATCGTTGTTTGGTAGGGCACGCCCCTGAGATGTTGTCCTTGATTCAGCTCTCATGTCGGTCGGTTAAGGCGATGATGAACTAGACGCTTCATCTACTGGAAAATTGTAGTTCGCATCTGTTGATGAGTCATGAGCATTATCACTGCTGGGTGCACTTCCCACGACCGTGTCACCCTCGTGTCGTGCAGCTTGACGTTTGGGGAAAAATGGATTCCTCATTACGTAATCGGAATTTCGATTCTCGGCTTGTTTGATCGACAGATAGAGGATTAGTGGTCTGGCGATACGTGTTAGTTGGATGGCGAGAACAGCGTTGATTGCAAAATGAACTTGTTGCGTCACTAGCTGATCGTGGGTTGCATATGCCCTTGGCTGTCGTCGAACCCTTCCTGCGGCTTTTCGTGAAGGATCGCGATGCGATCTTTGAGCGAATACAAGCTCCGGCTTTCGAACCACCGTCCAAGTAAGAGTGAAACTCCGAACCATGAAACTCAAAACCTTACTAGCGGTTTGGAGTTTCAACTCACGAAACTCCAAACCCGCTACACCTCGTAATATAGGTTCATTCATCGTGTAATATAACTTCGAACCAATAAATTGCAGTTAGGTTGGTTTGGTTTGTTTCAGGCGTGGGGTACCCCTTCATGTAACCCCGTTACACTGTCCTTCCATTAACATTACTGTTACTTGCGTCTGACGGCTACTTTGTGTAAGTTGTAGCGAAGAAGGTTGACTGTGATGACCGATTTAGTATCTATCTCACAGGGTACGAAGTCGAGGAGGGAACCACAATTGTAGTTGGTTTTTAGAAATATTTCTATACGGGGTGTCCGTAGTAATTTAAGGGGGTGTCCGGAACACTTCCCATTTCGAGGCCATAATGACGTTTCATATTTTTCGTGTTCATTGGCGCAACAGCGCTCTGAAATGCGATTATCGTCTCAAAATAGCAATTTACGGTCACATCGAACACGACCTTATAGATAAACGTAACAAACATACCGCTTCCCTCACAACTAGCCATGTTGATCTGTTTTCTCCAGCTTTCGGCTTCTGCTTGCCGCGCGTTTGAAGAAATGAAAGGCTGAGGTTCATAGGAGAAATATTTGGTAATTTACTTGCACATCCCTGAAATTTTCATCATCGATGGTGCTGATGGGCATGACTTTCAATGGTGAATCACCATTGGTGATATAAGCACTGCCCCGTTGTTTATTGACGCAGATTACTGTACCAAGAGCCAATTAAAAACGTAAACACATACTTTGTTCTGTCAATCTCAGTCCCCAATTTCGATCTTCCGAGTTACGTATCACCTTAAGCTAATGCGCTTCCACAACACGTTGTTGTTTATTTCTGCTGCCGCGATTGGTATCATCGCTACATGCTATGGGATTACCATTGCCAGCAACCACCAAGGCGGGGTCAGTAGCAATTCCATAATGCCAGGCATACGTCATTTGCTGGGTTTCACGTCTGATCAAGAGGAAAGATGGAGTGCTGGTCCAGGCGTAGGGGGCTATGACCGAAGCAACAGGTCATCTACCGCATGGGCGAATTTCAAGGCTTGGTTTAATGGATTTAAGAAGAAGCTCCTGAACCGCCTCTTCGGGTTCAAGGAAAAAGATGAAGCGACGCAACGACTTCGGGCATAGTCGATGGTGTGTTCTGAAAGTTAATACCTGGGGGTCATTTTTCAATGTCGCCTATCTACGTACTATGCTGGAGAATCAACCAGCTATCGCCTACCAACCTGAGGGCACTAAACGACACTAAATCTTACGGTCTTTGTCGACAAAATGCTGGAGGACGATCTTGCCCCATGAAATGAGTTAGAGTCAGAAGCAGGATGTACTTGGACGCATTCTGGTAACGATTCACAGTCATACCAAAACAGCCATTGTGTTGACAATGGAGTACACTGTAATTCTTGACGCTGCGAATTACCTCGTCCTTGCACTTGCGTAAAGCGACCTGATACGTCAGCTCTCGATGGAAGTCTGCAAGTTCACTGGTGCGAAACTCTGGAATAGAGTCGACCGTGCAGTAGTGCTTCAACTCCTTCTCCAACTTCTTGACCACGCAGGTCGGTCTTCTTTTTGCGCTTGCAACTCATGGTAAGCAGCTCTTAAGACTCCAGACTACAGTATACACAGACCTTGAGATGTTAGACTTTGAGATTGTTGGTATATACAATGTCACAACTTCTGTCGGAGTGGGTCGTAGCTAGGAGATTCAAGAAAGAGATCGAGGGCCTGCTCTCATTTGTGGCTGGTTAATATCTCCTATCATCCTAAATATTGGATGATGTTCTCTTAGATACTGAATGGTATTCGATAGTAGCGGTGGCATGGTCTGTCGGCAAAGATGTTCGAGTTGAACAGGAAAGCATTTTTCGGGTCTTCTGCGGGTCTGGTAAGGTGTCGGGTCGGGCATGGATATTTAAATGGTCGGCTACCGGGTCAGACTGACCTTCACCTGGCCCGTAAAATATGGTAATACGGCAGCAGACAGAGAAGGACAATTTTCTGTTGTGATATTAATGACTAGTGAGCATAACTCAAAATTGTTAATGCCATTTGTTTGCATTAGGCTTGATGTACTTCTTTCTTGAATTACAATTTTAATAGTAGTGCGACTACTATTAACACAGAAGTAATTCATCATATACAAGGATGTCATCGCTGTAGTCATTGAGCCCTCGTGGGGTTTCAAATGACCATTCGTCTTATGAAGCTCCATGACAGTCTGATGGAAAAACGTTTAGTACTGTGTTGTTGTTACGTATGGTGATGCAGAAGCTTTTGTGCCTCTTCGAGGAGCATTCCCTCGACTAGCTCCTGCGTAGCGGTAATACTGGCCACCATAACACTAAGTATGAATTCTGTAAACGCTCCTGTTGTCATCGCGTCCAATGGGTATTCCCTCGCTATTTGGGGGGATATGAGACAGCATATCTGAAGTAGCGTAGTTGAGGATTGGTCTTGCTCCGAGAACGTTGGTCTCTTGACGACCACGTAACCCTTGTCGATGAACGCAAAATTAGAGTACGTAGACTGTTGCTTCACCGCTTCTGCCTTGGAAACCCACACTACTACTTGGCGGTCTGTCTCCACATACCGACGAATTGCCTGTTTTACGCGAAATTCAGTATTTGTGGAGTTGCCTGTAAACTTCATCGCAACCTCTTCCATGACGGTGTCAGAACAGCCTATTTCGTCCTGGTAACAACAAGCAGAAACAGTAGAACTGTTAATCATTACCTCAGTACTCGAAAATAAAGTTCAGTCACGTTCATCGAAGAGTACCTGCGCAAAATTCTGGTAAAGTTTTCCGCGCCGACGTTCAATACCTTGATAATGATTCCATGTCGCCGTGGCAGTGGTCTCAAAGTCGAATGGAAACAACTTGTTAGCAAAAATGTCGAGATACATGCCATTAGCGCCCTCTCGTATCCTCGCATTAGTACTCGTTGTATCATATTGGTCTAAACCATTTGTGCGGAACACCGTGTCCATTTCCTCGAATGCCGTGTCCAATCCACGTCGAAGCGACTCAATTGTCTCTGTTTCTAGTGAAAAGTCTGGACCACGATCCTGCGACTCCATATCATTTAATTCATCAAAAGGGAACGCACGTGTCGACAACTGCTCGCGAATACGCTTGCCCAATTGTGCCTCCATTCTTCAAGCAAGATTGGCTTGCGTATCCAGCACCATTCGCAACCTATAGTTCTCGCGCGCTGCCCTCTCGCGCCAACGCTGCTGATGAGTTGCTAAGTCTCCAACCAGTTGTGCTCCTGGAATCGGAGGTGACGAGACAGGGAACCCAAATGCTTGGCTCGAGAACGCCAGCGTTGCAGCAGGTGCGGGTGAGACTGGCGCCATGTTATCCACGTGCTGATGTCGTAGCGTCTGCAATTCCTCTTCCATGTGCTGCACTTTGTTGCGCAGAAATTCGATCTCGTCGTACCGGTCATTACAAGCCCTCCTTCTGGTTTTCCCCTGGGACGTGCAAGTCGCTTCTGGTGACCACGAAAGCGCCTGGAGCATTTCTTGAAGTTCTTCTTCATCGCTAACCCATTCCTGTCCATCGGAGTCGTCGTCGTCCAGCAGCTGGGAGAGTGACGGCGGTTGCAATTCCATCGCCTCTTGTTGCGCCGCCATCGCCGAGAATATGGTCGTGTTTGGGGCCTTCCTCTCGACTTGCAACCTCTACACTGTGGTAGCGCTGCTGGGCAGCAGTGCTGGCAAATTCGAATGACGATTTCCCTGTTGAACTTCTGAGCTGCTACGGTTTTATTTATCTTATATATGATAATTTGTATTGCATTCATTTAACTATTGAATGTGAACCTTTCGTAAAATATGTTCTCTATAGATGTTAACTTTAAAAATACATATTTATTAAATAATACAGGTTAACGAGTGCTGCCAATGTTCAACCTGCATGTTTCACTAGTTAAAAAGTAGCAGTGTGTACTTGTAAAGTACTGGTGCAACAACTTAAAACTCACCGAGACATCAGTAGAGCGAAGCAACAAGTATGAACCAATAAAGTTTTCTATTCTACCAATAATAATTGTTAGCTGCACTGAAGTACTTGTGATGATCACGTTCGTCATAAAGTCTGATCTAGCAGCACGTTCTCGATCCTCTCCTGACTATTCGTGGCATTCGCAACAATGACATTGAGCACAAACTCGGTGAAGGCACCGACGGCCGTTGCATCCTGAGCACAGCTCTCAGCCTTCTGTGGCACCACCAGGCTGCACATCTGCAGGACAGTAAATCCAGCCTTCACAAGTGCCGGTGACTTCGGCCGGTTGATCACTACATACCCTTTCTCCGCGAAGCCCAGCCCAGCGAATGGCCGAGACTTGCCCTCATCCAGGGAGTGCACACTCGTCACCAAAACCACGACTTCACGATCTGTTTCGATGTAGCGTCTCAGCACCTGCTTCACCCGAAAATCCGCCCGCGTTGTCTTGCCCATAAACTCCATTTTGAAGTCCTCCATGATGGTGTCGTCTGTTGAATCAAGTTTCTTGGTAGACTTTTCATACAGATTGCCGCGATGCTTCTCAGTTCCTTTGAAGTGGTTCCATACAGCCGTCCCGACAGCGTCTTTGCTGAATGGAAGAAGCTTGTTACTATTGATGTCGAGATACATGCCATTGGCACCTTCGCGCATGCGTGCATCGCGGCTCGGAATTTCGCTTTCAAGGAGTCCATTGGCAGCAAATACTTCATCCACCTCATGGTAAGCGGCATCTACACTGGCGAGCAGCGTGTCGAACGCGTTATTGTCCGCCAAAAGGTCCAATGTCCGACCTTGCGCCCCATTCTTGCTGATATGGCCCGCGCACTCAGATAGCTGTTGCCGCGCGCGCTTTTGAAGCAATGCCCCCATACTTCGAGCCAATTTGATTTGGCCTTCAAGAACAAGCTTTAGGCGAGCATTTTCACGCTCTGCCTTCTCCCGCCGCAATTTCTGCCGCGTAGCCATATCCCGCCAGAAGGGCGGAATGTCAGCACCGTTCGCAGCATCAGGCGTAGAGAGTGCTGCAAACTCATTAGTAGATGCTGTCTGTGTCGTTAATGCAGTGCTATGGTGACGACGCAGCTCACTCAACTCCGTCTCCATTTGCTGGACCTTGTTGCGTAAGTAGGCCAGCTCGTTCTTGCGCTCGTTGCGCGCCCGATTCGGGTTCACCTTGACTCGTTTCTTCGCCTTGTCGTTGCCTGATTCACATACCGCACGGCAAGTCGATGCGCAACCCCCTCGCAAGCGTCCATTCTCCTTGACTTTGGAAACGTCTGGGGCCTTTAAATTGGCAGACAGAGGTGTCAGCGGAGACGGCAACACGAGTGGCTGTTTGTGTGGCTCTGCAGGGGATTCGCCATGAGAATCGCCTGACGTGGAGCTCGTCGACGGCGAGAGCGTCGCCCGTAGCAGCTCGTCCAGTTCGTCGCCCAGCATTGCGTCGTTTTGGGATGAAGCACCTTGTTGATGTGTCAACATCCCTTCTGCTCCGGGTGACGAGATGTAGGCATCCACGTAGCTCAGCGCTGCATCAAGCGCCTCGAAGTCCGCGTCCTCGAAGTCCGCGTCCTCGTCCGTCAGCAGTAGCGCCATGACTTCCTGGTACTACGAAAAGCGTGCTACAAACGCAATACTGCTGACACACAAAGACTCTATGATGGAGTCATCAAAGTCGAGATCCAGTGCAACAGATTCCCAGATCCCCACACCACTCAGTCACTCACTCATCCCTTCCCTTCACATGAATGTTCAAGCGACAACAGCTGGTGGCACATAGGCTGACCGTAAAGCAAACTCAAGTGGGTTTTCAACCAACCAGCGTCAAACGCATCTCAGCGCCGCTCATTCTTCTTCCGATACACATCGTGTAGCGAGCCTTGCCTCGCGGCTTGCTCCGTCTCCGCTGTGGCCATGGAGCAGCGGCAGCTAGAGGAGGAGGAGGAGCTCATGCAAGAGGCACTGGCCTTGCTGGCCGACTGCCAGGACGACGACTACGACGCCGCTATCTCGCGCCTGCTGCTGCCGTCTGATGACGAGCACCACAGCCCCGTGTCCGCCAACCGCATCCCGTCGACCACCGAAGCGGCCCCGATGCCCGTTTCGCTCGACGTGGTTCCAACTAGCGCCAACTTGAGCGCTGAGATTTCCCCCGCCGTGACACCCGCGTTGATGACCGCCACCAGCAGCCCCGTCAAGAAGACGCCCTCATCCACCGCTAAACAGCGCAAGAAGAAGGCGCCGGCCACTTCCTCGAGCAGCGGCAAGAAGCGTAAAACTGCCTCGCACAACTCGAACCGTGCGCGTGACGAACGCAAAGAGGAACTCATCTATCTTCGCAAGACGGTGCAGACGATGGAGGCGAGACTGCGCACACTGCAGCTTTCGCAGCGTCGGGCATTGGCAGCGCCTGCGCCTGCACCTGCGAAAGCCGTACCTCAAGGAGAGACGCAAACTTTCACGGAAGGCGCCTTTGCTCTCGCTGCTCTACAGGGTCATGCTGTTGTTAGTGAGCCACCAGTGTCACCTGAGGATATGAAGGAGGACGCAGCGATGGGGCCCGTTTGGACTGAGATTGCAGCACGCCAGTACCAGGAGCGGCGTCGTGTCGAACTAGAGAATATTCGCCTAAAACTCATCCTCGAGGGCCAGATCAAAATGGCCAAGAGTCTCGAGAAGATGCTGACTAAACGCACGAGCTTAAGGGTGAGTAGTGTCTCCGATGTTGCTGAGAAAGCAAAAATATTCCTGCTAACAATGCTGTGGTCGGGTTGGTATGTACGATAATGTGTAGGTGATGGAATCCATTCAGGGCAAATACCTAACGAGCTTGCAGCACCGTAAACCTACTTCCACAGAGGAAGAGGATGAGGCCGCCATTTTCGCACGTCTGGAAAAGGAACTGGAAACTGCTTTAGATGAGGTGGACGTAGTCTTTGAGGCGATCGGACTTGCTCGTATGGAAAAGACGTACGCGGACGCACAAGTGAGACGCGAAAATGGCACCACGATCATGGAGATTTTTGCCAACAAGGTTGTTCCGTTTAGCGTGGAAGCCACAAGTCATGCGGTATGGGAGCATTTTGTTCACTCTATGGACCACATCCCGTCGCGCTTTGTGTATCAGAAGCAGCTTAAGGTAAACTTGTCGTCCTCTGTTGTGTTGCTTGATCTCTGCAGTGGGATAGAACTAATGCCTTGACCGTTGCCATGTAGAAGACGGAAACAACGGACGACACGCTGATGGAGAGCTTTGGTCTAGAGCTTGTTGGTAGTCGCAACGCCACTGCCGCGTTCCGCGTACGTCAGATTCGTCGGAAGTTTGTTCAGCCCCATCGCGTTGTAATCGCGTGGCCTATGTATTCCGAGGCTCTCGAGCTCTCTGCTGAGCCTACGAAAGGTGTACGCCTCCATGAGAAGTGTTTTACGGTGGTCAAAGCTCTTCCGAATGCTAGTGGTCGCCGTGGCGCCCTAATACAAACGTGCTATGTTCTCCGCCCGGAGATTTACGGTCATGTTGCTGACCGCGAGCGTATTCTCACCACTCTAACTGATTTTTTGTTGGACTCTGTCTCACATACGATTAGCTCAAGTCATCAAATGATTGAGAACTACCTATTGGATGGAGCGCTCCGATTTCGAGCCGATCCAAACGTGTTGACGCAGGTGGGAAGCCAGGAACGCGCAGTTGAAGAAAAAATGCTGTAGCAACCACAACATAGCGTATCACTCAACTCTTAGATTGTGAAGTCGTTAGGACACGAAGTCTCGTCCAGCTTGGTAGTACGAGACTTTGTACAACACATTTTGTAAATAACATTTGCGTTGAATCACGCACATCGCCGATGTAGTTACTATAGTACTGTACACATGTTACCCTAGTACGTAGTAGAGAAGTACCCCTGCAAAACTAGAATTTGAATAGCACCTCGCTAGAGATGTTTCCTTAGAGCTCCACTAAGAAGAACATTCTCTATCATCTGGTGGCTCGCGCTAATGCTTCCACTAACGGAGCTTAACACGAAGTCCGTAAGAGCGCCGACCTTGCGTGACTGGTCAAGTCCATTACGGTTGTGAAATTCTGGTCGAATAATGTAACATGTCTGCAGCAGGGTACAGTCATTCTGGCCCGTAGCAGGAGGCTTGATCACGATGTAGCCCTTTTCCAGAAAGCGGATCCCCGGAGTTGGCTCCGCTGAAAACTCCACCGTATCTGTTATCGTGCGCCACACAACTATAATGCGATCATCCTCAACGTATCGTCTGATGATATGCTTCACGTGGAAGTCGCCATTCGTATTACCGTCCGTCATCTCCAATCCGTAGCGCTCAACTACGGTGTCGTCACTGGCCTCAATATGCAGCGGTTGCTTCTCGTAATACGTGCGATGAGGCATGTGATCCATGGAATGTGCAAAGTGCCGCCACACAGCCTTCCCTGTTGTGGGCATGGCAAATGGCATGACCTTGTTTGCATAGATCTCCATCACCATGCCTCGAGCAGTATCATGTTCAATCTTAGCTGTGCGGTGTGCAGTTTCCATGCGTCCCAAACCGTTGGCTTCGAAAACAGCATCGAGCTCCTGGCGAGATTTATCAATCCCGGAGAGCAGCATATCGAAATCAGCGCGGTCGTCACGAGCTGCATCGGGTCCTGGAGCGGGCGACACTCGGCGAATCCGCTTGTTCGGCCCGCCCAAGACCTGGCGAATGCCCTTCAATCAAGGAACGAGTCAGTAAAACCTGGAATGTACAACACCTCATCTCGAGGCATGAGGATACTTTACTCGTTCATTTTGACGTTTCCTGAGGATGCGTTCGAGGCTCTTGGCCATCTTGATCTGCTTTTCCAAAACCAGCTTCAGCCGTACGTTCTCGCGCTCCGCCTTTTGTCGCTCCAACGACTGACGTTGTGCCATATCTCCCCACACAGCAGCCAAATGCGCCGGCGACGCTGTGGTCTCCGTAGGTGCAGCTACTGACGAAAAAGTTGCAGACGGTGTCCCAGTAGACAATTTGGCGGCGCGCAGGGCTGGCGACTTGCCCTTGGTCCGGGTAGTTTTTAACTCAGTAGTTGACGGTGGGGCCGCAACAGACGAAAAAGGCGCCGATGCAGTCTGAGGTTTGTGTGTTATGCGTAGTTGATCCAGCTGAAGCTGCAAGTCCTTCACTTTCTGACGAAGATACACCAACTCCTCTCGACGTGCATCTCGAGCTCGGTTCGAGTATTTCCGCGGCTGTTTGGCCTTTTTGCCCTTGGGGTTCTGTGGCAGCAGTGTCGGGCTGTTACTAGACGAGGTGGGACTACTCGTGGAGTAATTTCCTATGGAAAGCGTCAATGTAGACTCTGCGCTCCGTGGCACGTAGGAAGTCACTTCATGTTGCGGTAGATCCACCTGAAGGTCAGGAATCGACTGTTCTATGAGTGCCGGTAGCTCTAATTCCTCGTTCAGCACGCCGGAGTGGTCATCCAGGTCCACCAGATCGAGTGCCGCATCTGCACCGAGAAGCCACTCTGTCGAAGCCTCGCAGTCTGCAAGGAAGGAAAGCGCTTCCTCCAGCGTCTTTGCGTCATCGTCCTCCATCGCTATCGCCGCCTCCTCCAACGAGAACCTCATCCTATAAATCACGACAATTGAATACTGATCGATTAGGTCTATTAGAGTTGAAACGTACCTAAAACTTGGTACGATCCTTTCGACTGGTTTATATTTGCATTTTGTATGGTGAAAGATACGGAGACTATTCGATCACAAAATGCTATCATAGGGTGATGCTCCCCAACGGGTGGTTTGTTTTGCAGTATGCGCTTTGGCGCCAACTTCCACCACCGGTCACCGCCGGCGGAAAACGCCCCAGTGAGGAATAACCAGTAAGGTGGGTTGCACGCTGCAATGCAATTTGCAGCAGTTCATTCCGACGCGAAAACCTGATCAGCTTGAATTTCAAGTAGTGAAGCCATTCCGTCTTCGTCATATTGTGCCGTGTCAAATCATGACCAGCCGGTCTGCAGTTTCATAAAAAACTCGAACTATTCTTCCTCACTGACCAAGCATGCTACTGCACGACGACGAGATGGAGGCCCTAGAGGCGGCGCTGTCCTTCGTGGACGACTTCTCACACGGTGCGTCGGTACCCCACAGCAACGGGGGATTCCACAGCTCTCTCTTGCAGGTTTCTTGCCCCTCGACGGACTCAGCACCAAGAAGCGTCGGGATGAATGGAGGGGGCGACGTAATCGCGGATGAAGAACTGGAGAGTCTACTGCTGGAAGTGGGGTTGTCGAACTCGCCGAGTGCCTCGACGGGGGTGAAGATGGAACCAGCTACACAAGTTTCAACCTCCCAAACTACTAGTCCAAGCGATAGCACTGCTGTATCACTTGCGACTATCGACGCTGTTACACAGGCCAGTGGCAACACCAATGAGCCCGCTCGTCGAGGGTCTCGCGGTGGTATTCAACAAGCAGCTAGTGGGAAGACAAAGAAGAGGGTGCGATTGAACCCGAATCGAGCCCGTGATAATCGCAAGAATGAGCTAGCTTACCTGCGCAACAAAGTAAAGCAAATGGAGGAGCAGCTGCAAACTCTTCGCCAGCAGTACATCGAGAACAAGGACTCAACTAACACAACGACCACTCCACGGTCAATCGTGAATACAGTAGGGATGCCACCCGTCTGGCGTGACATGGCATCAACGCAACAGCTACGACGAGAGAAGGCAGAGCGGGAGAATGCACGGCTAAAACTAGTACTGGAGAGCCAAATTAAACTAGCGAAAAGTATGGAGGCCGTGATGCAGAGACGGACACGACAGCAGTTAGCAGGCTTCAATGGCGTTGTGAGCGACGCTGTCGGCGGTGTGCAAGGGTCCACTTGGGACCTTCTCCTCGACAAAGATACATACGATACGCTGCTTGCTCGCGCGGAGGAAGCATACCATGAGGTGGATGAAGTGCTCGCTGCGAACGGTCTCAAGTACTTGGAAGCGGCTTGCACCAACGCTCAAATGCGCGAAGGTCCAGAGGGTATGTACGTTGACATCTTCACCAACAAGATGTTGCCATTCGACTTTACCACTGCGGCTGAGGCGGTATGGACACACTTTCGAGGGAGCGAAAAGCACCGCGGGAATTTGTACGAAAATTTCTCCAAGGTATGTATGGATGCTGATCTTACATTGCGATCATATTTGCTAATATTGCTGGTGTTTTGTTCGAATTGCTAAGGACGTTGAGTCATCGTCCGACACCGTGGCTGAGATGTTCGCAATTGAATTTATGGCTAACGACTTGGCTGCTGATTTCCGCGTCAAGCAGGTCGTTCGACGCTACATCGAGGAGGATCGACAGGTGGTAGTCTGGGTATCAACTGCATCGGCTCTTGAGAACTCGAAATCACCATTTGCCAGCTTTGGATTTCGCGAGAAGGGCTACGTCATCAGCAAGCGAGTGCGAGGTCGTGACGATTTCTCGATGTTTCAAACGTGCTGCCTGGTTTCGCCGCAGATGTCTGAAGGTGGATCATTCGACCTGTCCACGGTGGGTACTTTCACTGAGTTTGTGCTAGGATTCATGTTCGCCACCATTACATCCAGCCAACAGCTCATTGAAAACATGCTAATGGATCAGTCGTTGAACCCCAGCCTAGAGAAGTCGAGTCCAGGTTAACTGCGTCAATAGAAAGGAAATCATGTGTTGTCTGTCCATCAACGATCATCAGCAGACGCCAATAATTATATTGGTGAATTAAAACCAATTATTGTCCATTTGTTTGAGCATTCACTTTGAAAAAGCTGAACGGATGCCGCTGCTGCTGGGCGACGACGAAGTGGAAGCTCTGGAGGCTGCACTGTCGTTCGTGGACGCCCTCCCATCTGCCCAACTCGGAGTTGTGACTCAGGCATCATCGACGGCAGCAGCGGCTCCATCACCAAGTGCGTTTATTGAGAGTAATACGAGACTCGGAATTGGAGACGAGGGAGAGGTCCGACTAGACGCGGAGCTAGACCGACTGTTGCTGGAGACTCTGTCCTCTTCATCAGAGCATGATAGCGACACGACTGCAACGACGACAGCGTCAACGGCATTATCTATGCCTACTACAGAACCTTCAAGACATGTTGTGCCGTCTCCTCTTCCGCAGGTAGCAAATATTGGGGCTCCCTGCACTTCCGGTCAGACTCATCGCGGTTCTCGAATCGCTAAAAGCTCGAACACAACTGTGGTTAAAACCAAGCGCCGCGTGAAAGTTAATCCGAATCGAGCACGAGACGAACGCAAGCATGAGCTGGCATACTTGAGAAATAAAGTGGAGCAAATGGAGAGAGAGCTTGGCACAATCCACCATCGACGACGTGCGAGAGGAATCAACAACGGTGAAAATTCAATGGATTCTCTAGGCAGTAAATCGCAAGCGTTGACCACTATTCGTTCGAAACCTACTGCCTCGTCATCCCGAGTACCTTTCATTTGGAGAGATATCGCCACACGCCAGCAGCAGCGGCGGGAGAAATCTGAGCGAGAAAACGCAAGACTCAAATTAGTCCTTGAGAGCCAGGTGAAACTAGCGAAAAGCATGGAGACACTGCTTCAGAAACGAGCTCGACAGCAAGTGTCTGGCTGTGCTGAGGTAGTTGGAGCTTCTGGTGATTTATCGTCACAGGGATGCACACTTGATTTTTTGGTCGACAAGGACACTTATGAAGCACTCCTTACAAGTGTAGAGACTGCATATTCCGAGTTAGAGGCTGTGTTAGCCACTAACGGGTTGTTGGGGCTAGACACTCCGTGTAGAGATGCAAGGATGCGTGAAGGCGCCAGCGGGATGTATCTCGACGTGTATGCTAACAAGGTGATGCCCTTCAGCTACGACGCGGTGACTGCAGCAGTGTGGAACCATTTCAAAGGCAGTGAAAAGCACCGTGGCGTAGTTTACGAGAATGCAACGAAGGTACGAGCAAGACAATTTCGTGTTGAAGTGGACGTCTGTTAACACTATGGATTCTGCCTCTAGCACCTCGAAACCTCTTCCGATACTATAATGGAGGCCTTCACCATGGAGTTTCTGGGCAAGACAACCACTGCGGATTTCCGCGTGAAACAGGTGGTCAGACGCTTTGTGGAGACTGACAAGCAAGTTGTTGTGTGGGTTTCCATAGGACATGCTCTGGACCCAGACAACTCGCCCTTCTCTAGTTTTGGCTTCGTAGACAAGGGATACGTGGTGACGAGGCGACCTACGTCAATAGCTCCAGGGCACGGTGACTTTACAGTTCTGCAGATGTGCAGCTTGGTGTCCCCGCAGATGGCAGCAGGCTGTCGAATTGACATGACTGCAGCAGGTGACTTTACCGAGTTTGTGTTAAACGTTGTAGCCGCCAATACCACGACCAGTCAAGAGCTTATCGAGAACGTGCTCCTCGATCAAGCACTTCACAAGCGGCATGGTACGATGAGTGTTGCTGCTTGAAATTCGATGGTCTTTTGTATACGTCGTAATAGATTACGCTAATAGTTGCTAATAACATTGAACTTGCACGTCCACATCTTTGCCACTCAGTGACCTTCACTCAAGATTCACATCACCAGAAGCCACAAGAATTGTCCACTCATCACCAGAGACCACCTAGAAGCTTCGATTGCAACGACGGGTCTGTCTTCTACATGAACATTCTCTAAGCAGCGCCTTCTGGAACAAGGCAAGGAAAGATGGCGTTCCTGCTTGAAGGCGAGGCGGATGAGACCTTAGCCGCTGCAATGGCATTTCTAGACGAGCAACAGAAGCCTACGACAGGCGAGGAGGTTGATGAGAGCCCCGTGCTCCCGTCCCTAGACGACCCGGAGGCTGCTGATGTGCTGGACGCTCTGAGTGCAGAGCTGCCTGCATTAGCAGACAAGGCCCTCAAGAACATCAGCTGGACTGCTGCTATCCCCACGCCGAAGCTCATCTCTCAACGTCGCTTCAAGCGCCATCAAGTTGTCCCGTGTTCCTCGCCATTTCCACTACCTACTACGGCCACCAAGCCCCCAAACGCCACTCAGAAGAAGCCTTATGTGCGCAAGAAACCTCTCGGATACAACCCCAACAAGGCGCGAGATGAACGCAAACAGGAACTGCTATACCTCCGCCAGAAAGTGACCGACATGGAGATGGAACTGCAGAAATTACAGGAGATTAAGGAAGCCAGTCGTGCCAACGCGCACTCGACAACCCAATCAACAATTTCAGTCACTGCTTTGGCAACGAGTCATTGCTCTGACGATGGGATTCCCCGTGTGTGGGAGAAAATGTGTGCACGCCAATTGGAGCGTCGAGTGAAGGCAGAGCGAGAGAACGCTCGCTTGAAGGTGGTACTGGAGGGCCAGATCAAGATTGCAAAGAGTATGGAGCAGATCCTCAAGAAGCGCACAGTGTTGCGGGCCATGGAGTCCTGTGGTAGCAACAAGCGTACGAAACACACGAACGGTGTGCCTCGGTCTGTTGATCCTCGTGTTGATGCTAAAATCTTCGAAGTACTACTGGCTGGTGTCGAGGCTTCGTATCGTGAAGTTGACGCTGTGTTCGAGGCTAATGGCCTTGGTCGCACCGAGGCCCAAAAGAGTGACGCTCAAATGCGCGACGGCGTGAATGGCATGTACCTGGAGATCTTCGCCAATAAGATGCTGCCGTTTGGGATGCACGCTACGGGTGAGGCCGTGTGGCAGCACTTTAAGGGAACGGATATCCCGTACCGTTGGTATCACTCCAAGTCTGCCGGCTCGATCGAATCAACAGAGGATACGATGGTCGAGTGCTTTGGTATGGAAATGTACGATGCTAAAAGCAATACTACTGCTGAATTCAACGTCAAGCAGATTCTCCGTCGATATGTCGAAGAAGACCGCGTTGTTGTCGTCTGGCGCTCACACATTGAGCCTCTTGAGTTCTCCAACAAGCGGTTTGCTGGTATTCATTTCCAGGAGAAAGGTTACGTTGTCATCAAGCCGCGTGCTCACAATTATGATAGTACTGACGACGATGACTTCACGCTGGTGCAAACGTGCTACATTATTACCCCCGATTTGTCTGACCAATCGCTGAATGAAGACACCAAGACGGGTGCCCTTACCGAGTTCGTCATGAGTTCTACTGCCGCCAATATTTCAGCCAGTAACGAGATGATTGAAAACGTGCTGCTGGATCAGGCACTGCAGCAACGAAAGCAACGCGAGTAAAACGAACTAGCTCCTGTTTCGCGTGAGACCAACCTGTGTCCGTCTCCATTTTGTATATTCAATTCACGCGTGTTATATATAATACATCAAAATGCAACTAGTACATGAATGTGAAAGCTGCTGCTCGGACTTTAGCAATGCACGATTTGATATCGTTCGCGTGTAAAGTTTGGTAGGCGTCAAACGCAGTATTCCATTATAATTGTAACGACTAAACGAGGTTGTCAGGGAAGAAGCTAAAGTCGTAACTACATGGTATGCCAGTTGCTACACCTCGACAGCTTTCACATGAGTGGCTTAGAGAGATTAATTCGAATTCGAGTCAAGTTGGCTTAGCTGCCGAGGACACCACGTTGTCTCAATCGCCAGCGCTCTCAAGTTTACCAAGCAGTTCATGAATCAACCACAGGTAATTTGAATGATAGTGTTCCGGTTTGCAAAATAGAGTTGGCGCTGTGAGGTGACGTTAGTTATGAGATTATCAGATACTTGTTAACGCTAAACATCATAGCAGACTTCTTTTCTTTGATGTATCTCGAATCAACACTTTCCAGTACCATTTCCAAAATCTTCCCCAACAGAAGTAAAGTCGACGTTTCCGAGGAGCACTTTTTGTTGCAATTGCAGCACGTTACGCAGTTTCCCACCAATCGAGTTTAACACCACTTTCTCAACGTGCGCAAAATCTAGTGGAAGAACCGAAGCAGTGTCCACGCGCTTTACTTGCAGTTGGTAGCAACTCTGAACCACGCATGCATGTAGCGGGTCTGTCGGAGATGGTGAAATGATCGTCCAGTGATGATCTTCAAATTGAAGTCCTCCTGTCGGAAGGAACCATGTCGTTGTTCCAACCAGGACGACCCGGTTCGGTTCTTCATGCTTGCGAATAATATTTACGCCGTCGAGACTTACAAATGAATTCGTTCCATCAGGCAGTAATGCCTTGCAATTCCTCTCAAGGGTGTTATTATTCCTTGTTCGGATCTACAATTTCACACAACAGACAACAAAAGAATTGTTAGATAAGTTTGCTGTGTTAGATAGATTGCACAACGACTTACAAAACGGAAAGCCTTTTGGGTGTCCTTGTTTTTCTTGGTCGTGATATGATGCCACAAAATTCCTGCCGCTTTTTGCACGGAGCATACCATAGGGGTGGTCGAGGTCGACTCGATGCACTTGCCAGCAAGTTCATGATACTTGCACCGACTGGTGCAAGAAATTGAGAGATCCGCCTTCAAGGCTGGTAATACCATGCCTGTTTGCGAACGCAGATTTCCCAGGTTGTTTGAAAGTTCAGCCAGTATGGAGTCGCTGAAGTCAAGTTGATGGAGTGGTCGATCCAATGTTGGATTGGACTCGAAAACAAAGTCCATTCCCTGTCGCCAATATGTCAATGAATGAATCGGTTAAAACTTGGTAGAACAACGAACTACTAAAAGAGGTTGGCAGATTTTACAAACCTCGATCAAATTGCTTCGTCTAAGTATTTTTTGGATTGCAGCATGAACCTTCATATGGCTAGCCATAATTGCCTTTAGCTCTCGATTCGTACGTTCCGCACGTTCGCGTCCCTCACTCTCAATCATGGCAAGACTACGCCACACGCTGGGGCTGCCATCCTGAGGAGTTAAAACTGGCACCATTCCAAGGTGACTAAGCCGCGATAACTGCAACCTCTCCAACTGAGCGCTTAGCTGCCGTGCTTCTTCAGTAAGAATTCTCAGCTCTGCTTTCTTGCGTCGCTGTAGGCTTGTTGTATATTTCACAGGACCTGCCTTTCTTCTCCGGTCCTTCTTCTCATTGGATGTCTTTAGTTGCGGTTCCTGGTGATAGACTGCAGAAGTGATCTCTGGGTAGAGATCACTGGAGCTGGAATCGCTTTCATTGCTGTCGTTGGGATACAGAAACACGAAATCTTCACTCAATGCTGTACCTTCATCCATCTCGGAGATGCTTCGAACGTCACGAATTTGTCAATAAAATCTGAGTGACATCGGCTGGAATTAGCAGGTCAACAATGATTATGAACTTGATAAGATTACGCACCCCTTACATTTCGAGGACGAGGAAGAACGGATTTGTGCCTGCTTAAAAAACTTGCAAGCATGAACGCTTCGTTGTTGATTAGCCACCAGCTCCAGAACATGACAGAATAATGAACGCATATTAAGCTACCAGGGAACGTCTTCAACAGTACCTGCATTGAGTTCAAGGTTCCTATAGCATATAACCGTGCGTGGGTACCAGATAGAATATATCATCACCATCAATGGGCGAACTTTGACTCGCAGTTGGCGAGGTTTTTAGACATTATTTGCGCAAATTTGAAGTGAACAAAATATCCTCCACTTGGTAGCGATCTGTCAAACAATGATTAAAATCATGAAATAACGACCCAACGCGTTCAAGACGATTTGTTGAGCACTTTCGACTCTGTTGCTCGCACAATTGCCAATCAAGCAAACTTTGAACTCCCTCTGAATCACTCTATTGCCATGATGACTTCCCACAAAAAGTTTACTTGGTCAGCACGTTACGACTTGCTGAAATTGATTCCAAAGTTCGACAAAGCAAAGGAGCAACTACAGTATCGGTCGGATTATAAGAGCCCCAGCAGCCTCAGTAACAAAAACTTCAACTTCCCATTGATATCTTCAGGTCTGCGTCGTTGTGCTCCCCACCAACAATAGTCATAACTTCTGCTTCTTGCTTTTTGAAACTCTGCTCTCGATATTATGTTGTGCCTACTGTGTCGAGGATCTTCAGTGCTTTCTAGTTCCCGTTGCGACTTCTTAAAAGAATGTAAGACCGTAATAGCTCCGAGCAGTATAAACGACGTGATCAATACTTTACGGAGACCTTACAACAGAAATGTACATGTAGTTCCGTCAACGTATCTAGGTCAACTAGTTTTACGTCTCGTCGTAGGATGGTGTGGTGGAGGTGATAGCCTTGGACTGGTGATGCGGCGAGAACATCTCAGACTCCGAGTGTTCGACTTCGTCACCCGAGAGAACCTCCTCTACTTCACTCTTGAGGTATGCAAACGCAGAGAGGAAGATTAGAGCGAGTGGCACACCCAAATCGGTCACAGCCCACATAACACGAGCGCCGTGGTGCTGGTAGAAGAATCCACCGACCATCGTGCCTACAGCACGAGCCAATCCGTTCTGCGTGGCATTCAGAAGCCCCATGACTGTTCCCTCACAACCCTTAGGGGCAGCAGCGTAAATGTACTGCGTGCAGGCAGCCCACGCCAAGCCGAATGTGCATCCATGCAAAAACTCGAACGGAATGGCGCTCCAAGCGTTCGTCATAACCGCGTAGTACGTGATGCGAAGAGCGTAGGCTGTAATGGAGACCAACAGCACTTTCACCGTGCCGAGTTTCTTGATAATTGTGTGCGAGAAGAAGAAAGCAGGTAGCTCCGAGATAGTCTCACACATGATCGCAATACCGACGATCTGAGCATTACCGCCAGACAAATTGAATAGGTTGAGTGCCAGGAAGCTCGACAGCACGCCATACATGAGACCCATGAAGAACACGACGAGAAGCAGCATGATAACGTCCTTCTTCTGGCAGATTCGGCGCATATTGTCAGCGAACGATGGTGGATGTGCACTCCTACCACCTTCCTCTAGTAAAGGTTTTTCCTCGGAGTTGTCGTGATGGTGTGCGTGATTGACCGGCGGAATGGTGCGCAACACCAGCAACGAGGCAAACATGAAGATAAGACTAATATTGAACGCCCACGAAATACCCGCAGCAGCAACAGCCAGACCAGTGATGTAGGCGCCCGCACCCCATCCAACGGCGCCAAACAGTCTCTGTTTGCCATACTCGCCTCCAACCTTCTCAATCATATCCAAGACTGCGTGGTCCATGAGCGATCCTGCGGGCATGGACTGGAAATTGGCCAGCACCAGCACAGCGAGTGTCCAATGGTACGACCAGTAGAAGTACTGAATGGAGAACATGAGCAATCCGCCCGTGATGATGCACAAGTTGTGAATGAGACGTTGATTGCGGATGTAGTCGGCGACTGCACCCCAAATGGGCGGCGACACCATGGCGCAGACGCAAGGGAGCGTCTGGAGCAGACCAATCTGCACCTTGGAAAACCCAGCCGTCTGCTGGTAATACACGGCCAGGAAGATAGCGACCGATGACTGCTGCACGTTGGAGATGGCGTACATGAGCTTGGGCTGCCACAGACAGTTTTCATACCACTTGGGCGGCAACGTCTCCTTTATCTTGCCGGCACACATGCTATTGATCTTGTGTCACGTGCGACTTGTGTGATCTCTAGAGCTTCTTGGCGAATGAACAACCTCCTCGACACCAGAAAGCTCGGACAATTCCGGTAGGATGGGAATAGCTCGGACTTCATCCACATGCCCTAGGATGCTGTCCAAGTCAACACAATCGCACTTCAGCTGTGTGGAAATGCATCCACGCAGCATTGTCGCCTTTGCGGCTTCAATTGGAACACCCCTTCCTTCAGTTAAACAGATGCTTCCCCTTTCATTAAAGATAGGGATGGAGGTCATGTGTTTGGCTTCGTCTATGCGGTGGGCGGACTTGAAATGCGCACCAATTCTGTGCGGTAAAATAGAGCGACAAAACTCAGCAGTGACCACTGTGGCTTGAAAAACAAGTTGTATTGAAGCATCAAGGTTCCTTGCTCTAATTTTCACTACTGTAGTGACTACCGTAAGGGACCGTGATTCCTTGATTCAAGCTTGAAAGTCGATTCGAATTTTCGGTGGTGCTCAGATTGTGGGCTGACAGGGAGGATGTTGTCTGCTTCTTGTAAGCGTTCCAAGTTGAAACATTGCAATATACTTATTGATCATGCGCGAGAGAGGAAACCTGACATGCTGCTGTTCGGAGCTACTTCAGTCACAAACAGATCGTCCGATGATGGCTCAAGTTTGTGTAATTCCACAGCCTACTAGTGTAGTTTTTAACGCGTTCATGGGTCATACAGTCGGTTCTTTTACTCTTTCACGATGGCATGATGAAGGTGACAAGATAGACCTTTAAAAGTGAACTTTTTCGGGACAATGCAACTTTTTACCAACCACACGTGATGCTAAATAAGTTACTAGAGTCTTGTCATTATGTTTCAGTGTCCCGATCTCAATGAAGCCGAAAAGGAAGCACTGTTGGCAGAAGAAAGAGCAAAATATGCATCTTCAAACGTCGAGTGCCACCAATTAACTGATGTAACATCAACAATCGTGATCATTGTAGATTCGATCGCAAAAAAAGAATCAGCACTGTCTTATTTCTCCTTTAAATACCCAAGCACCAACAGCACATGCCAACTTAACCACAGCAACTCTAGAAGTACGACATCGTCACGAAACCCGGTTCTGGACCAGGGAACGCACATTAATGTTATGATCAGCTGATATAACTGGGAGTGTAGTTGGTGAAAACGGGAATCGATCGTGTGACTTGATTCGCCACAGCACGCGCCATCTCAATATCGGGACCTGTTATGCTGGCGATATCATAGTATCGTTCGATGGCCGCACGCATGCCGCTGTTTTCACCCTCTTCGCCGATGGACGGTAGCATTTCAGCCAGTTTGCGTCGCTTCACAGGTTGTTCAAAGTATGGAAGATTGATATCTGCATCAGCAATTGATGACTGCGCAAGTAGGGTCCATATCACTTGAAAAGCCATTCCAGGTTTATTGATGCTTGTTTTGTGGATAGTGACACGACAGCCGCTCATATCCGAAATCCTGAAGAACACCCAATTGGTATTCAAGTCGGTCAGCAGCGCCATCACTGGATCTCTGGCGAGAAGATCCAGCGCGATCAGCTCTGAAAGAGCCTGATACTCGTCGTTATCTTCTACTGTTTTTTTTCACTTCGATCTGCATCTTCACCTGTGGTAGATGCTTTAAATTCTTTGAATCTACTTGAACGAGATCACTCAGTATGAGAATATCAGTTCGCCCACAAAAGTCGATCATGCGGTCAGGTACTGAAACAGAAAGGATGTTTCTTCCATTTTCCACAGCAATCACGCAAAGCTTCCTCTCAATGAGCACAGCACTGATGTTGCGTTCCAAGTATTCCCGGTATCGTTCGCGTTGTTGCTCCTCACTGAGCACGACCTGTACACCACTTTGAGTTGTTACGCTCTCCCACTTGAATGCTTCAGCCGAAAACGAGTCTACAACAGTGAAAGGAACAGCAGCCACAGGCTCCACGTCAATCTTTAAATCTTGCAGTAGCTCGTTGCCTAAGATCGAATCGAGTCGTGAGTGAACATAACGCTTTCGTTGGGTCTGCACAACTTCCCTGGTCTGCACAACTTCCTTGTGCACTTCGCGTAATTCTTTAGCCATTTCTGTCATCATAGATTTCTCATTTGCAACACCACCAACAGCTTCTGAGAGTTCCACCAGCACGTGGATTTCCTTGCGACCAGGCTGAAAGTTTGCCCCGAAATACTCCTCGTCATCAAGTGTCCACGAAGAAAGCATCTTTTCATAACCAATGTCAATACCACCTTGCAAAAATCTTTTCGTGTTGTGGTCGCTCTTCATCCACGTGGTTTCCACTTCTTCCGCGCCAAATACAGCGTCAACTACCTTGCTGGAACTGTGAGTTGTTTGGTACTCAAGATACCAGCGATGCTCTCCTGCAACGCCTCCACACCACAGCTTCACCTTCCATGCTCTTCTCTAGTTTTGGCAAAACTTAATTTCGGCCAATCAGATAACTCCAGTGGGATTATTTTTATTTTTGACAAAATATTAATTAATGTTGTCTTTGAAATAGTACTTATACTTGAATTTTGTTAAGGCTTTGAACACGACAGCATTATCAGCTGTAATAAATCTTGTTTCTTCAGCGCTCAATGCAGCGGTGATCGATTCTCGCTTCTTACACGTCCACGAGAGAGTTTTGTTTCTGTCGCTGGATAAATTCTAACGATTATTGTACATATAGAAAATCTTGGCTCTTGAACGGTCTCCACAACAAAAATTTCTCGATCGAAAGATGCTTCATTGCACACTGTTGTTTTTAACAAGAACACGATTATAACAACCTTCTCGATTATGATGAGAGACTGTCGGGGGTGTGGCTTGTGACACTGCGGAGCAGGCGATTTTGTACCATTTCCATAAAGTTGCGTAGTTTGTTGCCAATTGAAGTAAATAGCATGTTTTGCACTTGAGAAACTTCACCTGAGGTTGGATCGAACGTTTTCACTACCAAACGATTGCAACTTTGCACGACCGATGTCATCGGAGAGGCTTTTGGTAGTGGAGAAATGATTGTCCAGTGGAGTGTCTCAAACTCGAGGCCACCGGCTCGGAGGACCCAACATGTTTTACTGACAAGAACAAATCGATCCTTCTCTTCGTAGTTGCGGTAGGCGCTTACTGCATCAATGTACAAAATCTTATCGGACCCGTCGCGTAATGGCAACGTGAAGCTCATTTCCAAGTTTGTACTGCCTTTTTCTCGTATCTAAAATGTCAAACCCATTGTTAGTTTAGATCACTGTGAATTCATTGCAGCAACTTACGAATCGGTAGAGCTTATCTGGTTCCGTGTTCCTTCTGGAGACGATCTGCTTCCAAAGTATTGCTCCGGATTTTGAAATCGTGCAAGTCATTGGAGTGACAGAAATTATCTCGATACAGTCATCGCCTAAAGTCCCACAAGCATCTAGTAGTCTCCTCTGAGTTCTCAACGCAACTGTAACATACTTATCCAACGGTGGAAACGCTGAATAAGCTTGGAGATACATTTGCTCAAGGTTGTTAGTTATTTCTGCGAGCACAGAATTGGCAGTGTTGGCTTGGGCCAAGCATAAGTTTTGCCGCGATTGCGCTTGGGAAAATATCAATTCAGCCTAAGAACACATTCAAGATTCATATGAGTCAGTGTTACCATAAACACGGGAGCGAGCCTACCTCATGCACATTACTCCCCTGTAACAGCTTCTGAATTGTTGTGAACACACGCACATGGTTTGACATGATCTGTTTCAACTCTCGATTTGAGTTTTCTGCTCGACAACGTCCCTCGTACGCAACAGTCGCCACATCCCGCCATGTTTCTTTCCTTGGCTGCGATAACCATACAGGTTTCATTTCTCCATTAAATTTTTGCCTCAACTGGGCCAGTTGATTTTCAAGCGTCTGTACTTCTGATCGTAATGACAAGAGTTCCATTTTTCTGCGCCGCTGTAGGTCTGTAGAGTATGGCACAGAACCAACCTTGCGAATTCGCTTTCGTCGGGGCTTTAAGTCTTTTTCGTTGCTATCTGCAACACTAGTCTCTATGTCGCGATAATAGTTTTCAATGTCATTTAGTATTTCCACTAATTCCGATAGCGCCACTGGTTCCTCGTTTCCGGTATCCATCGCAGTTTGCTGTCGATTTAGAAGTGAAGGACTTGAGGGAGTGTAGGTTAGTAGATGGCAATTGTTTACGCAATTATGGACATCCCGTACACCGCATTTTGGCTTAGCAGCAGCACATCGCAATTGTCTTCATGAAGCATAAACTTGATTAGAGCAAAGGCACTACAGAATCCAGTAAAAACCAATTTGCTGTGGGATACAAATTGTGGTTGTCATGGTACCACTCCAGCGCGATGTGCACAAATGTGCATCATAATCCGTAATGATGACAATCATCGTACACATTCTCGTAACCTGAACACGACATTTGCAACTTGCAATATGCAAGCATAGCCGTAACTTATTCAACCCCTAAAGTGGTTACGTTCCGATGAAATCAACGAGATCATCACGTCCTGTTCCAACCAGAATTTTGCGCTGCATGGCTAAATATCGCTCTTTCATCTGCTTTCCCATTGCTAGCAGAGCTCGATCGCGCACATGGTCAACTGGTTCTCCATCTATCACAGTACAACCCACAGCTTTTTCAACAGTGACAGAGTAGCGGGACTGGATGATACACTTGTTCGGCGGATTTGATCGCTGGACGGCAAACCATGTACACTCTCGGAAACAAAGAGCTCCACACCTATCAAATGAGATAGCTGCCCACAACATCAACCTCCAGTTGCTACCATCGCTTTTGCGTGTCGAGCCAAATCCGTCCAGTAGCACAGTCCGGTACGGAGCCCCGAGTTCAACTGTGAATTGTTGCTCGTGTAAATCGCCAACACTACGTCTAGGTTCTGGAACACAACGCCGGCCAGCAATATCATTAAAGCCCTTTGCATCGCGCCCAACAACCTCACTGCGTGGTCCATTCCATAATTCATGGGAGTTGTCGTTGTCACCTCGATGGAAGTAGGTCCGCCAACTGGATCCAGTCGAATGTCAAAATTAAATGAAAGCGAATCATCCATTGCCGTAGAGCTGAGGGTAGCGTTGGCCTGACCGTGCAGTCGTTGTAACATCGCTTCAATCTCACGTCGAACGGCAACAGGGTTGATATGGAGCGTTGTCGGGTTGCAGCAATGTGAGCACTGGGAGATCTGAGTCTTGGTCTCTATTTGGTGGAGACTTGTTTGACGTATATCAAACATGGTAGAACGCTGTACAACATGCAACACAACCAAAAGTGTCAGAATAGCTATGCTTTCCCATATAAAGCATAAATCTATTGTACCGGCACAACTGGTCTTTTGTTCATTATGGCGTGCATGGATTTCGCCACCTTCTGTTCTTTGATTAGAGCTCTCCTGAGTGTCATATTGAGTAGCTCAGCCTCGAATCGCGCCTGCTTCATCGCCTCAGCCTTCTCTTTCCACGAGCATTCATATCCATTTGGTTTTCTCTTCTTATGGGACGGTATTCGGTGTCCCGGGTCTTCGTGCCCCGGATTACCTGTGCACGGTAAGGTAAAATGCAAACTGAATATGAATTGAGTAGCTTAGCTAAATCATGCGCTAACAGCGCCTCCAAGAGGGCTCTCCCTCCTGGTCCTTTGTACCTATAGCTTCAACTGCATAGGATCTCACACCTCATATCCCACATAGGAAGTGTGAGATCTCAGCTCAGCCACCCGTCCAACTGCTGCCGAGCTGTTTCTCCGCTGCTAGGTCAGCCGTGCTGGCGTCCGGTGATCGGATGCCGGAGCCAGATCACTACCCCCTCACTTTTCGGCGGCGTTGCGACTTGGATTTCTTGCGCGCCGTCGACGTCTTGGTTAACGAGGCCCACATTGCTCGAGCAGCGGTCGAGTCGGTGCGCTCCACAAAGCGCTGAACGAGTGCGGGGATGTCCTCGTAGATCACAGTAGCTGGCTCCCAGGATGCCTCGAGAGGATCGAGGCCGACCCACTCGACTTGAATCTCCCAAGCGTGCGTGTCTGGCCCCATTCGACACTTCAGCAATTTGGACACTAAATGTCCACCTTCGGCGTGCATGGCATGGGCGATGAGGTCCTCTGTGACGTTACGCGATGCGTCCGCATAAAATTTCAGTCTTGACGCGTGATGTGTTGACACGTCAAAAGGTGGCACCAAACTACCTCCAGCTGGGTTGAAAATGTATTGAAGGTTGCGGTGGTCCGTGTAAATGTGAAACCCACGCGGCCGCAGCAGCAAATATGACAGGCGCTTGCAGGTGGCGAGAATGGCAAATGCTTCCTTGTCAATAATCGCCCACCTCCGAGAAGCTCCAGTAAATGACCCACTCAGAAAAGCCAAAGGATGGTGGCGTTGTTTCTCCAGCGGAAGTCCAAGGTCGGAGGCTGGAACTTGGGTTACTACGGAGCCCCAATGCTCGTCAGACGCATCGGCGTACAGTGTCACCTCCCAGTCGGCCTTGGCATGGGCGAGAGGGACAATCCGCAATAGCGCATCCTTAACACCGCGCAAAGCTTCTTCATGACGCGAGTCCCAACCGATGGTAATCAGCAAGATGCGGTGTAGATGCGACTTCTTCCGGCTTTTGGCTTTCGTAACAGCAACCTCCAGCAAAGCCGCGAGATCCCCCATAAGAGCTGAGTAATTCGGAATACTGCTTCTCATCCAATTCACAGCGCAGATAAATTGTTGCAAATCGCCTGCGGTGCGCGGTGGGGGTAGCTGCACAAGACCTTGGATGCGATCAGGGCTGTGACGCACTCCATCTGCGGAAACGAGTTTGCCACACCACAAAGCCTCTCGGGTGTAGAAGCAGCACTTCCTCGGGTGCAACTTGAGTCCATACTGCTCACACAACGCCAACACATGTTCCAGCACCTTCATTAGCGCGGGAGGGGAGTTGGCAAAACCCAAGATGTCATCCAGCCAGGCCAGAATTTCTTGCCCGAGAAGAGGACCAAAGATCTGTTCCACCGCACCTTGGCAAAATGCGACAGAGTCAGAGGATCCCATGAGCACTCGTGTCGGCGTCACCATTCCTCGCGGCGTAATGATAGTGAACATTTCCTGTGACTCCTCATCTAATGGCAATTGCCAATACCCGCGCCACCAATCCAACGTGAAGTAGTCCTCGGAGCCCTCAACACTTGCGAGATCAGCCTCCAAGTCAGTCATTGGCCAAAGCATCGGCTCCGTCAATGCGTTTGCCGCTCTCGAGTCAACTGTCATGCGGTATTCGCCAGGCTGTTTCTTGGCCACGATGCGAGGCGCTGAGGCCCAACGGCTACGGTGATTGACGTACACCAAGCCATGATCCAGCAATTCTTGAATGTGTTTCTCCAAGTATTCGCGATGCAAGGGTGGATACCGGCGGGCTTTCGCCTTAACCGGCCGTGCGCCGACCTTCAGTCGTATTTTAAGCGGTGGCACCTTGACAGGCGGATCGTTGCCAAACGCGAGACGGAAAACATCGCAGTAGCGGGCTAGAAGCTGCTGCAGTGTATTGATGCAGTCGGGGGGCAGTCCAGCCTGTCGAGCCTCATCGATCTTGGCTGCTAACGCCGCTTGAACGCCCTCATGATCAGGTGTGGATGGGAGCGATGGTGTGGTCACGAGCTCGTCAATCTCATCAGGCTGAAAATAATCCTGCGTTTTGTCCCGCATGAGCGCATGCATGCGAGTGAACTTACGATCAGGGGCAGCGGGAGTATCCATGTCATCCAGGTGGTACTCATCGCTACGCGCCTTGGCGGCAGCCAGGAGTTTGGGAGTCGAATACCCCAAACGTTTCATCACGAGGCGGCTTATCGTTAATGCCAGTGACTTGTCACTTTCGTCGATCCAGCATACCAGTCCACGAAGCATCAGGGGCCCGGCGGGTGTCTCCAAAGTCACTTCGTCAAATCGTATCTTGCGGGAGACGACTAGCGTCCCACCACCAACCGGATACATAGGCATAGTATCGCACTGCTTGACGGCAACAAACTTCCCCAGCGCAGTCAACTTATTCACCACGCCAACGCTCACCAGTGAATCATCCGCACCCGAGTCCAGCAATGAGGCTTGCACCGCCAAACCATCGATGTGCGCCACAGCGGTTCCATCGTCCTCGTCCTGATCCGATTTCTTATCAATTTCCCCATGCGAACCATCATAACTCCGCGAAGTCGCTGCTGCTTGAACGCGACGCATCTGAGTCCTGGATTCAGCGCGTGACGCCTTCCAAGCGGCAAGGAGACCGTCAATCTCCTCGGGGCGTACCTGAGGGCACTGACGCACGCGGTGCTCGGTTGACTTACACTTCAGACACTCTACAACAGGTTTTGGCCCTTTTTGCGCGGACTCGGTGGGTGTCACCCCCTTGTCCGACTTGCGTCCTTGTGTCGCCAATTGTGACGGCTTACCGGAAGGCGGCTGGCGGCGACTAGAAGCACTTGCTGTAGATGTAGTAGGGCCTCCTTGTGGACGATTAGGAGCACGGTTCTGCTTGATGCTCGGCGGATTCCACTGCAGGTACGCCACGAGCAAGCCCAGTATCCACTTGTAGCAACTCACCACGTCCTTTCTTAGGTCCTTGTGCTGCTCTAGGGTCAGGCGTTTCCGTATGGCTGCTCTGAAGTCCTCAGGCTCCAATGCGGCCACCATGTACTGGATCAGCTTCTTCTGCTCCTTCTGGAAGAAGATGTTCTCCACGTTATGCTGGTCCAGAATCTTGCTGCATGTCAGCGCGAAGCTGACCCATGCGCGACTTTGCATCGGGGAAAGTCGTTCTCAGCTTGAGGGTTTTCATCGCCTCGTCGATAGCTGTGTAGTCCTCTTGCTCTGGTTCTAGGGCCTCGAGGAAATAGGCGACCCACTCAGCCTCTGACACCCAGCTCGGGTCCTTGTTCAGCTCGTACATACAGATGAGGTTGCACGTGCGCTCCTCAATGCACGCGCTCACCGGCATGATGTATGGCTTCGTGGTCGGAGTGTGAAACGCGCTCAAGGCGTGGACGTACGTCTGATACGCCCTCATGAACTCGCGCTTCTCCTGCAGCGTACTCCCGCTGTACTTCGGTGCGGCGGGAAGCGCAGGTGCGTTACTCATGATGTACTGGACTGCCGCTTCATCTTGGCCGTCCCCAGCATGCGATCCTTCGCCACCTGGAGAGGCCGTGGGCATCTCCACATCCTCCGTCCCGCTCCATGAACCAGCAAACACGGGATTAGGTACCGTAAACGGCCCGGTCCACTGGTACCGACGTGCTCCCTGGCGCGCCGACGCAGAAGTGTTCCCCGGTGGCGTTCCCCGCGTGTTGCCTGTTGGGTCTGGCAGCGGCGCTGACACGTCGATAGTCAGTTCTTCGTCTGCAGCTGTCTCTGCCATCTTGTTGAGCTTGCCGACGGTGAGAAAGTTAACTTTATTCGGTGTCCCGGGTCTTCGTGCCCCGGATTACCTGTGCACGGTAAGGTAAAATGCAAACTGAATATGAATTGAGTAGCTTAGCTAAATCATGCGCTAACAGCGCCTCCAAGAGGGCTCTCCCTCCTGGTCCTTTGTACCTATAGCTTCAACTGCATAGGATCTCACACCTCATATCCCACATAGGAAGTGTGAGATCTCAGCTCAGCCACCCGTCCAACTGCTGCCGAGCTGTTTCTCCGCTGCTAGGTCAGCCGTGCTGGCGTCCGGTGATCGGATGCCGGAGCCAGATCAGACGGGCTGGTCGTTTGGACTGGCAAATTCTGTTGCAAATGAGCCAACTGTGTCTCTAGCTGCTGCGCCGTCTCCTTCAGTTGCTGTCTCTCCTGCTTTTTGCGCTGTCGCCATTGTGCATCTTGTGTCCGCTGACGCTCCCCACGTACACGTTTAGGTTGGACAAGAGGGGCAGGAAGCATGGGAATGTCGTCCATGTTCGTGTGTTGTACACCAAGCATCGTGATTATGTGTGTGTAGGATTACTTCCGACCAAACGCTTGATTGGAAGATCATCCAGAATGATGACCTTGAGCCTCTTTGCGTAGACGAGTCCACAGCGTTTTCACATTCCTGCTTTTGCACACCCAAGACGCCACATCAGCCATGCGATTCCGGTTTGGAGAAGGCGAGGAGCAGCTCTTTGTGGCGGATATTCTTCCTCTGCTTGACATCGAAGACGAGGACATCTACACGAGTTCCAGCGGTGACTTGAGTACTGACTCAAGTGACGTGATAAAGCTTCACACCAGTTGCCAATGTGCCGACGAGCTGCAAATGGGTAAGCTAATCCCATCATCTCGCTCAAGGCTGCGGATCCGAGGCAAGATCGACCATTTACGTCGTGAAATTCAGACTCTTGGAGTGGACCTTGCTGATCTGCAACGGACAGGGCGAAAGATGGCAGCGAGCGCTGACACGCGTGCTGCCACATCGCGATGGAAGAATATTGCAATTAAAAACAAGCAGCTACGGCTACGCGCAGAGCATGATAACAAGGTGCTCAAGAGGATGATTGCAGCGCAACACACGCTTGCGAAATCCATCCTCGACGGACGTTTTCGACTAAGCGGTATCCGCTGCGCGGTTAAATCCTCACCACACAGAAGATTTCCGCGCATTAACGTTTAGTTGGCGTTGGAATGATCGACGCCGGACGTACAGAAACTCCGCGGTGCCACCTAATCTATAAAATACTTGCACAAACGTGATCCGTAAGTCATTTTGCTCGAGTATTTGAAAACCACCACGTAAATTATAACGTTGACGAGTATAATATCGCTACTAAATACTCAAGCTCATATCAGGAACGGGTAACTCGCGCCACTGACTGAGCACACCAGAGAGCGACATAGTCAAAGTACTCTGGGCAGTGAGAAGTCTCTTGAGTGCCCTATTCTGTTCTTCTGCTCGCTCTCTCTCCTGACTCTGTTTCATAGCGATAATCTTCCACATCGTTTCTGTGCTGTGCAACGCACAACTAGCAGTGTCTTGTCTTGTGTGCTGTAGATTTTCCAGCTCTTGCTCAAGGCTCTCAACCTCACGTCGTAAGATTTCGATCTTGCCTTTATTCCGCAGTCGCGGACGAGAGGCAGACGGTCTCCTGCCTCTCTTCGGCTTGGGCTCCAAATCTTCATTGCCATTAGATCGAGGACGCAATCTCTTTAGTGTTGGTTCAGGGACGACGGATACCGTTTCTTGCATCAATTCAGTTGTCGACCAGCTAGCTTCGTCGAGGAAGTTGAGGAAATCCGACATGAAGAGTTGGTCGGCATTGACTTCCGGTTCAAAGAGCAAGCTCGAGAAATTTGGCTCGAAAAGTAGACTCATGACTTGCGGTCTATGAGGTGAAACAAGGAATGAGGGGCTGCAGCAGGCTCTGCATGGGTCATAGGAGTCATCACTGTACAAAAGTGCGTCGATTACGCGATCGCTGCAGTAGAGTGTGTGTCAGTAGAAAGATGACTTTGCCGTTCATGAGATACCATGCCGTTGAGACGATGCGAACGTGGTGCCAGCCATTCAAACTCAGCAATCTCGTGACTGACTTCGTTTGTAACTTCACTGCCAGTCAGTTCAACATAAATATCCCTCGTAGGAAGTTACGGGCAATGGACCAGAACTGTTCGTTGTGGTGCTTTGTGTCGCCGCCTGGGTTGGTGCAGCCAAAGATCGTTTAGCCGCGCTTGAACTTGCTGTTTCACGAACTCCATACATTTGTACTTACGAGCCTCAACTAACTCTGCTAGTATCAGAAGGAAGAGCAGCAGTACGGTCATCTGTACCAACAAACGAATTATCTCGCTAGGAAGACTGCAAAAGTACAGCGGGTCTTTCATTGTGACCTGACTTCTTAGACCCCCGAGCATGTATCAATTCGTTGCTGACATACTTGAAGTGCACCGCCTAACTTAGTAGACTATACACCCAGTGATGTGTCTGCTAGTAAGTTGCTTTGAACGTGCTCGTGAAACTTACGCAAGTCGTTACTAAGTAAATTAACGACGCCATGGCCAACGCGGTTGTAGTCAATCTCCGCTGAATCAGATGATAGACCCATTTCATCGAGCTCGCTTGAGACCTCGTAGCACGTACGAAATATTGATTCATGTTCTGGGTTGCTTGGGGACCGTGACAGCATCGCCCATCCTTTTTCTCGGACACGTAGCTTCCACGAGTCGCTGTTAACGTTTCTGTTCTCACACTCTTGTGTTTTCGATGGCACAATTGCACTCGTCCAGATATGCAAAATGCGATCTCGCTCCTCGAACTTCCGCACAAAAGCAGCACCGTGGAGAGTACATGGCGTTGGACCGCCATTGAGTGTCAAGAAAAAACTCTTTGCGATGGAGCTGGCATTCACATGCATTCGATGAACGTAATACGTACAACATAAGTTGTCCTTGAATTGCATCCCTTTCCAGATCATGCGACTCACACTATCCAAGTCGCTAGCCACCGGAGTCGACGAGGACAACTGTACAAACTTCCTCCCGGAGACTGGATCTCGCTTGATCTGCGAGACAAATGACGCAGACTCGACTGCTCCAGGCCCACAATTTGAAAATACGTCTTGTGCCGTGACGTGCATTTGGTCGAGATAGTTGCGCAGTTCTTCCAGTTGCGGAGTAGCATTATTACGCCTCAACGATGTTCCTGTCATGATTGCCGATGTAGCACCAACTGCCACATTAATTTCGCAACCAAGCGACTGTAAATGCTGGACCGCGTCTTGCATTGACCTGGATCTCTTCACCACTTTAGTCAACAGCGTCTTTAATTTCGCATTCAACTGCTCTGCTTGTTGTCTCCGATACGCTTGAGCAGTAGCTTCGCGCAACCAGTAGCTTGACCTCGCACTGTCGTTTGCAGTGGCCAAAAGTCTGTCATTCTCATTCCAACTGCCTGTCAGTGCTGTCGTCGGCAAAGTCTTGAGTCGATCCAACTGCATCTGCAGCTGTGTCGCCTTCTCCTTCAATTGCTGCATCTCACTCTTCTTCTTGGCTCGCAAACGTGCTGCATAGACGGTATTCCTGCGTCTGCTCTTGGCCTTCTCGTGTTTATCCGGCGCTACAGCGTCATTTGCGTCGATTCGAAGGCGTTTATGAGTCTCCACGGTAGTAGCCTCATCGGTCTTGTTGTCACCAAAGTCGAAGTCATCCACGAAGGCCAGCGCTTCCGCCAGCGTCTCGGTGTCTTCAGGACTCACGAGGAAGCTCATGATTAGTCGACATCTTATGCAAAGATCAATTAGTCTTTATAATAGTTTCATGTTATTCGTTTCATGAGGTTGATTAGTATTCATCTATGACATCTGTATCAGGAATGCTGGACGGACAAGTTCAGTTGGCAGGTAGCGTGATGGTCGGATCTTCGTCGCCCGACACCACCAGCACTGAGAACAGCAACTCGCCCTCATTGACATCTAACACATCGAAAGCTTATGTTGCACCTGCTCCTAAGAAGAAACGAGTGCGACGACAGCAGGTGGAGCTCCAACACCTCCGTGAACTGACGAGGAAGCTCGAATTCCGCTTGGAGCAACTCAAGAAGCGTCGAGTGGACAATACGTCGAGTCCAAGCAGCCATAACGATCACAACTTAGGTAGCAATAACAGTAGCATAAAATACGGCCCTGTTTCCGTGTGGGAAGCCATTGCTGACCGCCAGTTCAAGGAACGACAACGCGTAGAGAAACAGAACGAGGACCTCAAACTATTGATGCGACATCAGACAAGTATGGCCCAAAATCTACAGATGAAAGCCCAGAAGGCTTTAGGGGATAAGGTAGGAGACGTATTGACTATGGAAGGATGCAAAGGAGACTGACACTTGTCTCTCCATGCAGGAACTGATTGCACTCACGATGATGCAGCTGCAGGACGACGGTCCTCGTTACTGGGGACTGGAGGAGGAAAACGACGAAGGAATCTTCGCCGACTTGCTGACATTGGTGGCAAGGACTCGTTTAGTGTTGCAGCGACGTCAAGTGGAGGACCCTAGAAGTGTGATGTCGTTCGCGACGTGGGGTATCAGTATGGGCGAGCCTCACCTGAGAACAGATAATGAAGCAGGTCTCTTGTTAGAGTCGCATGGATGCTCACTGCTTCCTTTCAATGTGAAGACAACGGCGGCTGCATGTTGGCGGATGTTTTCATTGTCTCAAATGAATGACATGGGAACCGTGGTTAACACCGTACGCTTGCTTGCTGCCTTGCCATAACGTTTCGTGGGGAGTATAACTAACGTTCCTGTTGTTTTCTCTCGTTCAACAGAAGACAACTTTCCATATGCAAGGCGATATGGTAGCACGATCGTTTACGTGCTCTTCGACACATTTCGGATGTCAAGGTGATGTACGCGGCAAGCACACGTGCCGAAAATACGTTGATCAAGATGGCTGCGTTACGATCGTGTTTGCCGGACGGACTGGTCCGGCTGAGAAAAGCACTCCTTATCAAGAAGTCCAAATCCAAAAGACAGGGTGGATAAAAGTTCGTCAGATGCACAATGAAGGCGGGGATCAACAGTCGGTAACAGTTGTTGAAACGCACTCCGAGACGCTGCCGCAATTTCGGCATGTGAGTGTGGGCAAGGACCAACGAGCACTCGAGGTTATCGACTGGGTATCCAGATCGCATCGCGTGGTAAGCGACTGGTACCGTCAAAAGTTGAGTGAGATTCTCTTGGAGGAAGATTGGAAGGCGTTCCATGTAGGTGACGACACGCCGTTCTGTTAGAGCTCAATTGATTGCAGGGCATATCGATGGATGTAATTTTCACTACGAGTGGGTTCTTCAATAAGCCGCGCGTATGGTTCACGAATTCACGGCTTTTTTGTTTCTTTACATTCCAAGCAAAAGATTGTGCACATTCATTTGCCTGAGACGGTGATCAGCGCTGAGGGCAATACATCACCATTCTTGTGCTTAATGCAGGTGTTGGGCAGATCGAAGGGCTCGATAACTAAGTACTACTCAAATTGGTTGGAAAGGCACTGATAAGTTGCACATCATTGCTGCAACATAATTTAGCGTTCAGTGATCAGTCATCGTCTGAACTTGTCCTTTTGAATATAAACTGGGCAACACTATCAAAGCTCATAGTGCTCTGTACTCCTAGCACCTTCGAGCAATTGATGGACGATTCCTTATTAGACTTCCTTGACTCACTCGATGATGTTGAGACTTTCGACGCGGAAGTCATCGCGCTGACGGGTTGTCGACCGATAATTTCGAATCTGGACACGAAGGAGGAAAAAACAGCAGAGAAGAAGCTGAAAGCCAAGACCAAGTCGAACTCTTGGAGACAGCGTCAACGCCTGGAAGTGCTGCACCTTCGAGATGAAGTGAAGCAGCTCGATAAAGAGCTCAAGATGATGAAATTGGCTGTTGGGGTGCGATCTACTCTGCCAGCGATCGAAGGAGTTCGCAGTGTTATGGCCACACGAATAAAGTTGCCAGCATTGAAGAAGGTACTAGGCGAATCCTGGCAAGATGCAGCGTCTCGCGAGTCTCTAGCTCGTCAAATGGCGGGCGTCGAGAACGAGCGACTACACAAAGTGTTACACATGCAGGTGAAACACGCTCGGAAGTTACATCGGATAATGACACAACAAATGACGACTACAGTTGTAGCACAAGCACTTGGCTGTCGTCCCGCATTTGTTGGTGATGAGGCATGCCCTCCAAAGGATAACAATGTGGTGTTCCAGAAATTGCTAGAAGAATTGGACGGACATCGTGGAAACGCTAGTAGCATCCCTGTGATCGATCCTATCAAGAGAGATGGCCAAGTATCGATCAACCGCTCTCGTGGATTGCAGGTACAAATTGTAAATAGATACACTGTTCCGTTCAGCGTGGAGGCAACAGAGCTAGCCATTTGGAACGTTTTAGCGGGGAGGGGGGTCAGTGACAAGCACAGCAGAGTGGCTTACAACGAGGTACGTTACGTGTAGTTTGTTTAGTGATGCCAAAAATGCGGTCCTGACAAGATTTCCCTATCGATGCAGTTTTTTGAAGTTGACAGCATTACGATCTTACAGAGTGTAAGATCATTTATTGTGGCTGGTTCGTTTGAGCTGTGCTTTCTTCTTCGCAAGGGCTGCCGCAAATATGTTACGGATGGCCAGACGTATTTCGTGGTACATGAAAAAACAATTGTCAATACTACAGTCGGCACAGGTATATCGTACAGTGAAGTTATATGGCGTACTGTGCATCAAGGAAAAGAGAGAGCAGGGCATCCAACTGCAACCATTGAAACGCACATACAGGCAACGTTTCCTTCGTACAAAACGCTGAACTGCCTCCCTCCAGAAGGCCTCAAAGGCTTTCATGACTCGTTGATGCGCTTCAATCACACAGTGGAAGATTTGCTAATCAACATTGGTACCAGTTGCGTGCACTCCACGCAAACTAATTGAACCCAAGAGCCTGCTACCACAACGACAACACGTCGACACTTGTTCGATGGCCCAAATCATTTTTGCACTATCAAATGAACAGGAGATAAACATCGGTCTACCAAACGAAAGTTCATTAAAACAACAATAAAATTCCTCCCGTCAATACGGTTGTGCGGTGTATCACAGAGCTAAGGTATCTAGCCAGCCATTGGTATTCCAGTCTTCCTCTACGAGTATCTCATTGATCAGCTTTCCACATACATCCGTGATTGCATCATGTGAGTTCACCACAAAGTTTGTAAGTGCCCCAACTTGCAGCTCTTGATCTACAATGTCATTCTGGAGCTCCACTGTCAACTTACAGTATGATTGTAGCGATGTCGACATCATGGCCATCGAAGTATCGATACCATATTCACCACCAGATGCGAGATTCACACCTCGAAGCACAATCCAACCTATTTGGTTGCATCGAAGTCCACTTAGTTTGATATCGTTGATCTCAACAGGCTCCGTAAAAGATTTCCATAAGATCATGACGCAGCCATCACCCACGTATTTGCGGTACGTTTGTTTGCCTCGAACATTCGTTCTAAATGAACCTGCGTTAAAGTTTAGACCGTACGATCGAGCCACCAGGTTCTCCGTCGAAAGCCTTTCATCATGAAAGTAGTTCATTTTCTTCGGTCCATCCGCTGCAAAGGCGCGCCAGAACGCCTTCTCCGTCACTTGAACATCGAACGGTATCATCGAGCATGCCTTCGTCACAAACGCGACGCCAGTGTCCGATCCAGTGTCGCTCATCACGTGCAAGTCACAGAACGAAGCAGTTCGGTCTGCATACTCTGGTCCACCAAACACCATGTCTGCATCAAGATGGGCACGTTGCACGTGTGCCAACTGATCTGCAAAAATCTCGTCATCCGTCAGACAAACTGCCGTATCAACCAACGGTTTATTACGCTTGTATCCCGTCATTTCGTCCATCTCTTCGTCTCTCGGACGTTTCCGTAGCAGCCGCTCCAGTTTCGTCGCGAGTTTCAGCTGCCCCTCCAGTGATGCACGAAGCTTCTGGTTCTTCTCCTCCACTCGAGCTCGTTCCTTCTGTTGTCGCTCTGCAATTCCCTTCCAGATCGAAGGTCCTTTTGGTTCTGTTTTAATGGCAGAAGTTCGGTCCCAGTCTTCTCTTTGTGTGGACTTGAGCTGCGTCATCTGCTCCTCTAGTTTTCCCACTAGATCCCGTAGGTATTCGAGCTCCAGTTTCTGTCTCCGGATACGTTTCTTCTTGGGTTTAATTGGCGCTTGTTGCTCCTCTGTCACGGTAGTAGACGCAGTTAAGCAACAACCGACAGACTCCACTGCTTTCACAGTGTTTTGAACCTCGACATCGGCATTGGAGTATTGCAACTGACCACTGATCGTCATGTTTTCCGTGTGGAGGTTGGTGAATAATGCTAAAGCTTCATCTAGCGGCAGCTCCTCCCGCATGCAGGTGCTCATTGATTACGACTGAACCGTTACACAAAGCCCTCCATCAACCAATCATCATCGACTTCAGAAATTGTTCAATTGAAAAAGGAGATTTTCTTGTGTTGCAAAAAACTCAAATTTTTGCTTAAGGAAACATGGTACCGAGCCAACCATTCAGATTCCAGTCTTCCTCCACGAGCACTTTGGAGATCATTTTACTGCAAACTTCAGTGATGGTGTCGTGCAAATTTACTACAAAATCGGTGAGGGCGCCAACTTGAAGATCTTGATTAGCGATGTCATCCTGTAGCTTCATAGTCATTTTTGAATATGACCGCAACTGTGTCGATGTTACTGGCCTTTGATTGTTGTCGTTAGGCGAAGTGAACAAGTCATTGTCGGTACCAGCAAGGCTTACTCCTCGAAGCATAATCCACCCTGTCTCGTGGCAGCGCACACCACAGAACTTGGTGCCATTAACTTCGATAGGGTCAACTACCCACTTCCACATGATCATGACATAGCCATCTCCGGTGTACTTACGATAGGTCTGTTTGCCAAGCACGTTCGCTTGAAACTGACCTGGTTTGAAATTCAGGCCGTAAGAGGAGGATATCAGGCTGTCTGTTGTCACCCTTTCATCGAGAAAGTAACGATCTCCTTTAGTGCCTTCAATAGCAAGCGCACGCCAAAAGGCTCGTTCTGTCACTTGAATGTCGAACGGCATCATGGAGCTCGCTTTCTTCACAAACGCGACGCCCGTATCTGAGTGCGGGTCATTCATCACATGCAAATCGCAGAACGATGCACGTGGATCCGAGAACTCTCGTCCGCCAAAAACCCGATCAACATCGAGGTGAGCACGCAGTACATGTGCCAACTGATCCGCGAAGATTTCATCGTCCGTTGCTGCATATACTGAGGGCTTGAAGCGTTTAGCTTCCGCGAGCTTGGATATCTCCTGCCAGGATTCCTGGGTCATGCCACCACGGTTAACAAAGAGAATGAACAAAATCGCATGTTTCCAAACATACCTCGTCTCTCGGACGCTTTCGCAGGAGACTTTCCAGCTTCATGGCGAGTTTCAATTGTCCTTCTAGCGATGATCGGAGTTGCTGGTTCTTCTCCTCCACTCTGACTCTCTCCTTCAGTTGGCGCTCTGCAATTCCCTTCCAAGTGGACGAACCTTTGAACTTAACTTCAGCCTGATTGCAGCCATTCGGTTGTTTCGCTTTGAGCTCAGACATTTGTCCCTCCAGATTTACCACTAGTTTTCGCAGATACTCAAGCTCCAGCTTTTGCCGTCGAACACGTTTTTTCTTCGGTTTCGCTATATGATTCGTCATTTGGTCAGGGCAACTGATTTCGTCCTTCATGCCCACAGTCGACAAGTCAGCAACGCTGATATTCAAGTGGCACTGATTGCTGGGGTGCTCGGGAAAAGCGGTGGCATTCATTGGTTGATCAACTTTTTAGTGTGAGCCCTCTATTGTGATTCTTGTTGGCAAATATGGATTACGGCAAGGTCAAGGTCATTATGATTATTCATGAATTTTTGTCATCATAGTGGAAGTGACGCCGAAGCACCACCATGTTCTCAAAGTTACGACGACTCGGTAAACGGATTCCGCTGGCGAATTACCTGTTGTGGTTGAGCCATCACTGTAAAATTCAATTATTAATACTGTGTACAGACTCAAAAGACTTTAAATCTACACTGTATTGATAATTTGGTTTCGTTTCGGTACTAACTCGAATTTTGCAACAATAACCCAAACATTGACATTGGATTACTCGAGAGTCAGTGTGACAAATGGCAGTTGGTGGTGAACTACTCTTGGACTCGTCACTAATGCCTAGCGATGAGGAGCTCATACACTTGTTGCGTTCTTTGCCTTTTCAATGCATCGAAACCACGTCATCGTCTGAGGATTCCGCGGAAACAACTCTAATGGTACATTGTCCAGCAGTAAAGGGGACTGTAAAGCGTCGCAAAGTGGAAATGGAGAAGCTTCACACGACGGAGCAGAAGCTGCGCATTCGCTTAGCTCAACTCAAGGCAACGGCGGAAGAGGAAGCGAAGACTAACATACTTTCAAGTGGTGAGAAGAAGAAAGCTATATTGCAGAAGAACAAGGCTCAGCAGGAGGCTTTGAACCGACAACTCGCTGTGCGCGAGAATAACGGACTGCGAGCTGCTCTGCAACGTCAGATCCGGATAACCAAGGCTCTTCGACGACTGCTGCAGCGTCGCATGCGTCAAGAGGTTCGTTTGGGCTTCACAGCTGCAAGTTTACACGCTGAACAACTAACGGTTGTTGAATAGGCGATGAAAAATGCTGTCGCCTTATGCAGTCACCAGGATCTGTTGGCCAGTATTGCCGGGAGCATCCAAATTCGCAGTGATCCCATTTTTGATGGACTAGTTGCGGGACTTGATGAGATCTATGCCACTGTGGACAAGGTTTTTGAAAACACTGGACTGAGTGAACTACCTTGTCCTAGTCGCAAGAACTTGTCAACTAGGAGTCATTTAAAATTCGTCGAGTTTCTAGACTCCTATGCCGTACCGTTTAACGCAAAGTCTACTGAAAGGGCAGTTTGGGGATGTCTTGCAGAATACGATTGGAAAGGCCCTGTAAACTTGGCGTCAAGCGTAAGTACCAGTGTATTTGTTTCCTTCTCCGCGTTTACGTCAATCTAATTTGCTGTTGTGTGTGAAGTATTTTGACAAAACTAGGAATGCATTACTGACCTACTGGGTCAACTCTTTTTCTGATGGTGGTGTCACGATCCCGATCAAAAACTGCAGAGTGACTCGGAAATACGTCGAACAAGGCAGGCTGTGTTTATTTCGCAGACCTTCGTCGAACCCAAGTGTACGCCTCCTTATGTGTTTTACGAAACAATGCGCCTGGTTGTCAGGGATAATGGCTTGACGGAGCTTGGACCGACCGCTGTGATCGAAAGTCATCGCGAAGCCAGTCGCCACGACAAAGATGATTTGAAGCGTATCGTTGCTCATGTTCACGAGGTTGGTGCCGCTGCGTGGAACGCCGCAGTTACGCTTTTTAATCACCGAGTTGAAGATGCGCTTGTCCAGGGAAAATGGTTTCGTGATTAATCGGCATACATTGACTCATGTAATATTCAAGTCCAAACTGTTTCTCATGACTACGACGCTAGATTATCGCTTCCGCACGCTACTTTCCAGTCCTCTTCCAGAAGTAATTCACGCACCATTTGGCAGTAAATCGCGTTCGTCGTGCTATGCGCTTGGGTCATGGAATCAAGAAGCGCATGGATCTGCCAGTTTTGGTCAATACCCTCTCTGAACAATGGTGTCATTTCGGAGAACATTTCTACCCAAGTTGAGGCAGTAGATTGGCCCAATACTCGTTGCAGCTTGATCCAGCCTGTTTTTCTGCACTGCATGCCTGCAAATTTGGTACCATTGAGCTCGACAGGATCCGCATATCCTACCCAAACAATAATTTCACTGTCGCTGTTGATGTATCTTTTGCAAGTGTGTTTACCGCGCACACAGGCGGTGAAACCTCTGCAATTCACTTGCAGTTCAAACGAAGCTGATGCAACATCTCCCTTCGATCCAAGTCCTATCACGAAGTCAAGTTAGACTAGGATCAGATCTTTCGAATCCGAAATCTGTTGTCATACCTGCTGTAGTGTCCCCTGTCGGCGAAATGCTTCGTCAGTAGACAAGCGCCAGTATGCATTTCCTGCAACATGGACATCAAATGGAATTGTTGTGCCGCAGCGCATCTCAAACACAACTTTCGCATCACCACCAGGCTTTCGCTTGATAACGTCGATACCTTGTGTGAGATCTGTTGAGAGTTGTAGTGCACTGTTGGGTTGGGTGCTTTGTTGTTGCATTGCCAAATACGTTTTCGCCACTTGCGTTAGTTGTTCCGCGTAGATTCCAGAGCTGTCATCTGACAGTAGATTCCAAAGTCTCAGCGACTTGTGGCCTATCAGTGAAGGCAGATTTTTAGCACCCACGAACAATTTAAGCTGCTTCTTGAGTTCATGTACAAGTTTCGACTGCACAGCGCACGCAGCTCTCAAATCCTTCTGCATCTGCTCGCTCTGAAGTCTTTCTTTAAGTTGTCGTTCAGTGATGCTCTTCCACACCGACGGGGCTGCTGTCTCATGTCTGGTGGAGACGGTAGAGGACGAATTAGTGCTGATGTGCACTCGCTTCTTGAGTTGTTCAAGCCTGACCTCGAGTTCACGGGTCTGTTGTAGGAGGTACTTGAGTTCTCTCGTTTCACGGCGCACACGCTTCTTCTTTTTAGCTGGATGTACCTGGTCAGGATGACCTAAATTGCACGCTGATGCACCGGGAGCGGATTGTGCAAGTGCCGGTAGTATTGGCGAGAACAAGTCGTCAAGCGACAGTAAGGCCTCCTCAAATAATGCTGGTAATGGTTCGCTCATGGAATCTGAAATACTAATTTTGAGCGGAGCTAGTTAAGGAAGAGGTGTTTTTACGGAAGAGGAAGTGGTAGTACCGTTGTGGCATCATCAGCGTGTTTACAACCGTTCTATTAATAGCCAGTGCAGCAACTGATCTGCGAGTTGTCTTGAGTTGCACAAATGAAAAACAGCAGTAGCCTTGAGTTGCTGTCAGCGTCGAGTAATACGTGTTACTCGACACCTTCGTGACCTACATGTAGTCTCCTTGATAATGAACGTCTGACGCGCATTAAACTTACTTTTAAATTCTTCACCAAACTTGAAAGCAACAATGCCAAATTGGAAAGGACTTGTTGTGGCCGCGACAGTCGTCGCACTTCCGATCGTGACACCGAAAGTATCCTACTCGACCAAATCGAGCGTGTTACCGTGGGTGGATGTTGATACACCGGCAAATGCTCAAACACATGAATCATCTCGAGGACAGACTTGGTCGTTAATCATGAGCGACGAGTTCAACAAGGAGGGTCGAACATTCGAAGCAGGAGAAGATCATCTCTGGACCGCACTCGACAAACCCGACGGTGTGAACGCAGCTCTGGAGATCTACGCTATAAACATGACATCCACGGAATGTGACGACGACGACAATTGCTACTTCTACATCGAGTCTGACATTGACGAGAAAAATATCACGATCTGGAACGACTACATCTCACCCCCAGGCTATGAGAATGTAACCTTTTACTACCGTGCAGCTATGGTACAAGGGTGGAACAAGTTCTGCTTTCAAGGAGGACTAGTGGTTGTTCGTGCCCAGCTACCTGGTGTAGTCGGTAAGGATTCAGGGAACCCTGATCTCGTCAACGCCACGAAAAACACTCGAGCTGAAAGTATTGACTTCTATCCTACTTGGCCTGGCATTTGGATGTTTGGAAACCTGGGGCGTTCTATCTTCACGGGCTCAACAGCTCGAATTTGGCCGTTCTCCTACAATGAGTGCAATGATACAGTCTTTGACTCTCAAAACCAACGCATCAGTGCATGCGATCCCAACCCAGGCTCAGGTATGAATCCTTATCAAGGTCGTGGTGCGCCTGAGATCGACATTCTGGAGGGTGGAGGTACCGAAATCTCTTCATCCATGCAGATTGGGCCTGGTATGCCCGACGAGTTTCGGCAGTTGCATGACTCTGAGTCTTCATTCTGCATATACACCTACGGCTGTAAGACCACCGGCGCCAACAATCCTGACGTGCCGACAGCTTACTACGAAAAACTTCGTGGATATAAGACATGGTACCAGGGTATGCGGTATGGTGGCAACAATCTGTGCGCTTCAGAAAACGAAGAGATCCAAGCATTTTCCAAGATCAACTCCTCACTGACAAAGGGCATCACAGAAAATGCGTGTACGATTGACATATGCCCGGCGTCGTTTGATGTGAACTCTGATCTCGGGTTTATGGATAACACGACTGAACACTGGGGGGTTAATACCAATGGCACCTGCTTCCCACGAATGAACGCATACACTGGCGCTTACTTGTGCAATGCTGGCAACACTGACAAAAAGTGCGCGGAATCAGGAGGCTCAACGAGCGCGGCGTCGTCATTTATGTATCAAATGGATGCACTCTCTTCAAACTGGGGAATCCACCTCGCCGCGTACCTCGATTGGGTCACGTACACTGTCGAGTGGGTCCCTGGTGATAAAGGCTATGTTCGATGGGAAGTTGAAGGTCATCCTCTATACGAGATAACTGCTGCTACCGTGACCAATCCACCTCAAGATGCTGCTCAGATGAATCCCAGGAAAATCATGATCGAAGAGCCCATGTACTTCATTTTCAATGTTGCGCTATCAAGCTCGTGGGGGTCCAAGCCGCCTAACGCTGGTACATCCGGGTGCTACGGCGACAGGAAGGACAAAAAGACGAACGCTATCTGTGATGCGTTCCCCATGAAAATGAAGATCGATTACATTCGCGTGTACCAAGATACGTCTACCATGGCTTATGGCTGCGATCCAGCATCACATCCAACGAAACAGTGGATTGAAGACCACATTGACCTGTATCAGGACTTCGACAACCTGGTAGTTGAAGTTTCTGGCAGGGCGTCATGCAACTCGGACGACGACTGCACCATTGCGTCCAAAGGTGCTTCATCCGTGCGAACTGGTTACTGCACTAACGGACGGTGCGAATGCGCATCACATACATGGACTGGTCCACGATGCACAGAGACTACAAGCGTCAAGAAGGACGACAGTCAATATGGTCCTCCGATGCATTTATCGATCGCGGTTGCAGTTGTAGTCGTGTTCGTAACTTTCGGAGTTATGCTCTACACCAATGCAAGTGAAAAGCGCGCTAACGATCTACGACTGAAAACTCACGCTATTCAAATGGAGCGTGCAAAGCAAGCGACTTCAACCAATGAAACCACGGGACTAGAAAAGACTGGGTACAGCACAAATTTTGTGTAGATCCCGTAAATACACAAACAGCATGGAAATCCGATTTAGGCTACAATTTGCAAGTCCGAATTATCAGTAAAACCATGGTTGTAAACATTTTACGATAACCCTAAGCGCTACACCTTCGCGTAATCACGCACGCCATCTTCCATACTCAGTTCAAGTCCTCGGACGTGTCTCATATCACACGAGCACAATCACAAATGGAATGGTAAGCGCTAAAATACCGCAGTCCAGGTTTATCGCTTTCAGAACCAGCTCTATGATGAACAGCTTCCAGCTCGAAGACCCGCTCGCGCTGGAGCAGGCGCTGGCCTTCGCAGACACGTGTGACGTGGGCAGTGACGACGGGATGGCGTCAGGCGACGCAGAGCTGGATGCGCTACTGGCAGACGTGCAGACTAGCGACTTGTTCACGCCAGATCCGTCGCTAGAATTCGCTATGCACATGCCAGACGTGTCCAAGCCGTCTCCCCAGCCCTTGGGGGAGTTCACAGGCCTCATGATGGGCACTGACGCCTCCACAGAGTCCGACACGTCGCTGGAGAGCGCGCTGGCAGTGCTCACGACGCAGTGTGACGCGTCTACGAGCGACGGCAGCAGTAGTGACGACGCTCAGAATGGAGCTAAGGGGACACCTTCAACCGGACACAAAGCTAAGACAACCAAGAAAATGAAGCGATCACGTGCACCATCTCCTACGAGAACTGCCAAGGACTTTGCAGCTGCTAATGCTGCTATGGCAGCAGCTGCAGCAGAGGCCAATGGACTTCCTGTGGAAGTGAACAAACCCACCAAGAAGCGAATTCGCAGACAGAGAGAAGAGCTGCTGTACCTCCGTGTGAAGGTGCAGGAAATGGAGAGCAGCTTGGCAGAACTAAAGAACAAGGAAGGACGCAATAGATCATTGAACGGAAACTCTACGCAGCTGGCAGTGAATGGAAAGTCTGAAGGACCGACATTGCTTGCGTCAGTATGGGAGAGCTTGGCTAATAGACAATACAAGGACAGAGAACGCGCTGAACAGGAAAACCGCAAGCTGAAGTCAACTCTGGAAGGACAGATCAAACTGGCCAAGTGCCTTGAAAAGATTTTGGAGGACCAGCCCGAGGATGATGTAAGTGCTGCTTTTCGTTGTTTAACTTTAGTCGTTATTGACAGTTTTATTACTGGATTCAGATGGTTCCTGGACGGCCCCGCCCTGATAAATCCAAACTATTGGCAATGGCTGTCAGTAGCGACAAGAAGGCTGTCCACGCGCAGCTTCTTTCCGAACTTGACGCTGCTTTTGATGAAGTTGATGCAAAGTACGATGCCAAAAAATTTGCCGAAATTGAGAAAGAGAAACTTGACGTGAGGGTCACGTCGAGCTTGGACAACGGGATTGCGCTACAGTTTATGGGATTCAAGCGCGTGCCGTTCCCCCAAGATGTGGCTGCGAGAGGTATGTGGCGGTTCACATCGTGCGAGGTGACCAAACGCCAGGCGTACTTCTACGAGGAGGTAAGCAGCATTATATGCACAGTAGTATGTGATACCACCAGCTATTTTCATGATTAACGGGGTTCATTATGCAGCACGAAACTTCTTCTAAGCTCACCGTCGCTAGAACCTTCGGCCACAAGATCCAGAGTGAGAATGGCAGTCTCGACTACCGTAGCGAAGGTGTTTTAGAGTGTCGCAAGCGTGGTGATCGCGTGGTAATATTGACACGAGGTCAGGCAAAGCCGATCAAGTTCTCTGCGGCGCCGGTGAATGGCATCCGCTTTCATGAGAATGGGTGGATCATGATCGAGAAAGCGTCGGCAAAAGATGGGACCTCGAAGGGCAAATGGTCGACCATCTCGTCGTCCATGGAGCTCAAGCCAATCTTCGACGACAATGCCTCAGACCAGGATTTTACTGTGGGGGCACTCACAGACTTTGTCATCGATTCATTTCATCGTAACATGCACCTCGGAGAGGAGGTCGTTGCAGCTATCATGATGGATGAGGCCCGGAAGGCCGCCACACAACCAACATCGTCGTGGCCGTGAGACGTTTGTAGTTATCATTAACCGTGAAATAGATTTTTTCAGACCTTGTTAGATGGCGGGAATGGATTCAGCCATAATATATTATAATCATGCCAATTGGTTACGTATGGCAAGCACAGCAAGTGCATGCCGTCATCGAGTGAAAATGTCCCCTATGTGCCGAAGTAATCGCCTTGACGCAAACAATCATTCCGTTGCCCGCTTTAACCGGTCGAACGTCTGTAGCCAGGCGGCAAAGCCTGACACGCATGCGGTGCTCTTGTCGCCATTTGTAAGAAAATCCGGTCGAGACGATATTGCAGTAGAAAGTGATCACTGCGCAGGTGACTCTGCCGTGATAGCCATCATCGGACGATTGACGAAGAAATTGCTTCAGTTGCAGCACTCGTTGCTTCACTGTGAAGGGCAGTGTCCGCCACTTCACATGTAAACCACAACTTTCGACGCGAATGAATTCCTAATAGACAGAGACTGAGAACTTCAACTGCGAAGTGACCACTGTTGTCCATCAAGAGACACCAACATCCGCGTGGTGACACAGCAGTATCCGTCTCAAAATCTCCTTTACCAACTGCGCCTCGTAGTAATCTCTACCCGCTTGCTCGAACTCGTCGATTTGTAGGCGTCGACAGTGCCCGAAATGAGCAGCATAGACCCATTTTCGAGCAAAACTTCAGCACGGTAAAAGTACCAATTTGCAAAAGCTCTATCCCACGTCGAAACACTGTCATTCTCGTGTCGAGTTCAACAAAACTGTTTCGTCAAGAAGGCTGTATCCATTCTAGGCATACAAATGCAGAATTTGCATAGCACCGCAACAGCGGCGCGGTGCCAAGTTGAGACTTGCCATGACAAAATGGGTATTGCACGTCCGATCTGCCAACATGGTCCGCCCTGACGGGCGCAATCGGTTTTCAAAGCCGGGACTCATGTGTGGAGATTGCTACCAACGGCTGGTTCATGTTTCCGGCGTTTACGGTTCGGGGCATGTTGACTGTCACCCCGTGCGGCGTAAACGACATTCGTGTCTCGGGCGTTTGCGCACGTTCGCCCGTCTACCTCGACGCCGAAAAGCTATGAACGGATTGACCATTTCAGTTTTCACTCCAGAAGACACAGTACCGCATCGAATGCCCCATGAGTTTTTCGTACGTCTCGGACGATCCGTCACGGCTTTCAGTGGATGATGTACTGGGCCTGATCGACTGGAAGGAGCTTGAAAACGTGCTCGCCAGTCCTGATGATATCAGTCGATCACTGGTGCCCGTGGACGTGCCAATGGACGTAGCGGTAGAACCGATCGCCACGGCTGATCCACCCCGACGAACTCGTAAATCTAGTCGTGCAAAAATGCAGACACCAAAGGCAGAACAGCAACCGACTGCTGCACCGCCTGCCGGACCGCCCGTCAAGAAGAAACGAATCCGTCGCGAAATCGTTGAGCTCAAGTTTCTGCGCGGCAAAGTCAAAGAGCTCGAGGAGCAGTTGCGTGAGCTTCAGCTTGGGTTCTCAACATCACCCACGGCCGAAGGTGAACCTGTGTCACTTGATGGCCTCATGCCGTCCGTGTGGACGTCCATGGCAGGACGCCAACTGAAAGACCGCATGCGTGCCGAGCGTGAAAACCAAGAACTACGAGGCATGTTGCAAGATCAACTAAAGATTGCACAGGGTCTAGAAGACACACTGAAGCAGCTACCACCTAGCCAGGTAAGCATCGACCGCGTGATCAAAGATGAATCGTCAGTTTTCAGGGCTCTAACAATGCTCGATACCTGCTAATCGACTACAGGGTCTTGGTAAACAGCACGCCTCCATACTACCGCCCGACCTGTTCGGACCGTCTCGTTCTGAAACACTCGCAGAAAGCTTAGCACACTTGGATCGCTCCTATTTAAGCGTGGACGAGGCTTTCACGACAGAAGGTGTGGACAACCTCGAGATGGACAAACATGAGATCAAAGCCATCCTCCACCCATCATACGGCACTTGTATCCGTTTCACCACTCGGATCGCAATGCCCTTCAACTACGACATCACTAGCCGTGCAATGTGGAGGTTCATCACAGAAGAGGGACTCATCTCGCTAGCCAGCTCCTTCAATGTAAGTTACCTGCATCATACCTCCACATCTCAGCTTGCATTGCTAACTCTTTACTATTTCTTCAACATAACAGAAAATCTACACAACCAAGGATATTCAGGCACATTGTTTCGCTTTCCGACTTCCAGACTCAGACCCTGCAAAAGACTATTGGTTAAGTCAAGTCGTCCGAAAACACGTTGAGAATGATCGGATGGTTATCGTGGGGCGATCCACTATCCATCCGTACGTCAAAGACAACAGTCACCCCACTGGTGTATCATTTATTGACGACGCTCGGGTCATTATCAGCGATAGCAGTACCAACGGTGTTTCCCAGACATGTGTCAAGGCTTGTGTGTATTTAGTCCCGGATTTTGGTTTGAGCAGTTCCGATGAGACGGTAGGTATCAATGAGTTGCTGGAATTTTTCGTCAAATCGGCCAGTCCAGTAATCTTGCGGTGTCGAGAAATGATCATGACCATGTTGCACCAAGAAGCAGTAACTATCAAACAAACCGCTGTGCGGCTGTAAATGTTTGTAAATTGACGTAGTAAAATTGAATCTCGTAGTCACAAAACTCTGTAGCAGAACAAGCGTAGTTCTGTGGTGGCTTTATTTTGACTTGAAAAGAATCAAATCAAGTATCAGTAACGCATTCAAACGAGTTACAATCCTCCTAACAACAAAGGAAGTGCTGGAGTTTGGGTAAAGCTGCATGTCATCACAACAGTAAGTATTAAGACAAGAGCTACGACAGCAAACTGTACCAATTAAGCCAAAATCGACCTCGGCTCTTGGAAAGTGTTGCACAGTGCATTTTGCAAACAGATAAGCTTGTTGCACAAAATTGTGTAGGCAACATCTACCTACTAGCTTCACATTCTTTCGATCAATTGGAAATTCATTTTAATTATTTTTCAGTGGCTTAGCAATCGCTCTTTGAACTAATGGTTGGCAATTCCATCACGCTGAATGAATATGACTTGTGGAATGCTTCACACTATAATGTGATTCACCGCTTAATCTCTACTTCTGCTCGAACATCGCCTTCCAATCTTCTTGTATCAACAGCTCACCCAAAACATGACAGAACATACCGTTAATTGTGCTGTACGATGAGTCGAAAGAGTCAATTAACAATTTTGTCTGTTGCATAGTGTCCGTAACACTTTCGCCAAAGACTGGTGTCGTTTTAAAGCGAGTTTTAACCACCGTCAACGAGGACTGTTGTGCAGCACCTTTGGAAGCAACTTTACGCAGCTTGATGCAGCCCTGTTCGTGGAGCTGCATCCCACGGAACTCAGAACCCCCATACTTCGACACACCCGATAGACCAACCCAAGTCAAAACAGCACTATCAGTGTCCACAAACTTCCGACACGCATATTTGCCCTGAACCTTAGACGTAAAATTCTCGAAATTTGTTTTCACAGAAAACGACCTGGTGAACGCATTTGCCTAGACAATAAGTGTACACCCATCAGTACGTTCACGCTGTGCATGCAAAATCTCTAAAAATTATTACATTACCGAAAGTTCGTGTTCTTGGTCTGTGCTCAGCTCGGTGCTTTGATCACAATGGAAAAAGCGCCAACACGCCCGGACAACCACATCCAAGTTGAACGGCAACAAAAAGCAGCTATGTCTGTCGAACACAACACCACCTTCGACACTCGGATCTAGTCTCGCGATATCCTTCCCCATTGACAAGTCTGCTTTCAAGTATATCGTTCTACAGGGTTTTTCGAGCTTTCGCCGCATTTCCAAGTGATCTCGCCACAGCCACCAAGAGTTCCGAGTATACTTCATCATCCACTTTCAAATCCCTGAACCGAAGTTGTCCCTTATTTCTCATTAGTCCAACCATATTTTCACTACTTCCCCATTGTTCCAGTAGTTTCTTCAGTTCTCCACATAATTGCGTCATTTCATTTTGCGATTGCTTGAGTTTTTGATGTTTTTGTTCCACTCGCAATCGCTCCTTGAGCTGCCGTACTGCAAAACCTTTCCCCAAGCCACATCCTTCGTCACTAATTTTTGTACCACCCCATTGAAATTGTTTGTTTGGAATTGTGGATGATCGTTTAGACTGATAGAGGGCCAATTGGAGCTCCATCGCCTTTACTTGTTCTCGAAGCTGTGATAGCTCTACGTGAATGAGACGTACACGCTTCTTATTGCCAGATTTCGTTAACTTTGAGTCCGTCAAGAGTGCAGATGCATGTGATCGTTTTGAGACGACAGCGAGATTCTCGCGTTGTGTCCAATGGACCACACCTGCAGGTGTGGCTGCGCGAACTTGCGTCATGGTCTGCGGGACGTAAAATGTCACTTGAGATAATGAGAGCAGAATTGATTTGCGGACAATTTTTCCAGACGCTTTTTTACGTGATTTTTTTCTTCAAGATGAATATCCTGCTTCCCCAAATGTTGCTTTCCAGTCTTCTTCCAGTAACAGGTTGCTCATGTGTTGGGAAACAAGTTTATCGAGTTTACTATGTGATCGATGAGCAGAGTTTATGAACACTTGCGTTTGCTGCATCTTATTGTCAACGCTGTCATGGAAAATCGGGATAGTTTCATAATATGTCTCCACCACTGTTGATGTCGACAGTTGCCCGGGATTGTCATTAGGGACTCGACGCAGCTTCATACAAGCTCGTTTTTGATACTGCAAACCGTTGAATTGGATCCCACCAAACTCCGACACATTGGCGAATTCCACCCATGCGAACGTGACTTCGTCGTCTGTAACGAAACTTTGACAAGTATACTTTCCCGACGCCTCCGATTTCAAACCCTCAAATTCAAGTCGAAGCGAGAATGACCGCGCAATTGTCTTTGCCTACACAACATCATCAGAACAACATCAGCGCAATTGTTGCAACATTTAAAAGCGAGGCTACTGTTTTTGCAACGATATAGGCCCACATCCTTTTGACGTACGGATAAATCTGCAACGCTGTCTCCATGCGGCACTTCTCCATGTTCGACACAAAAGAATCTCCAGTGTGCTCTGGCTGTCACATCGAGATTAAATGGTACGGTTGTACTGCAGTGCATTTCAATCGAAACTCCATCTTCCAATCTCGGGTTGCTTTTCACAGTCACGTTCCCTCTAGACAATCCCCAACTGAAGTTTATCATCTTGAAGGAATCCTGATACTCTTGCTGTTGCAATTTTAACCGCAATTTTGCTACACCTGCGAGCTGGTCTGCAAAAATATCCTCCTCCGCCTCCGATGAAAAATCCCAGAACTTTAAATTAGGCTGAAGGTATGAGCACAAAGACAGCTTTGTGGTCTCCAAAAATAGTCCTTTGCCCACAACCAGTTTGTGTAAAAGATTCTTGAGTTTTGAGGATAGTTCCATCTGTTCTCTGATAAAGTATCGAAGCTTCTGGTTCTTCTCGACTGCAACAGCTCGACCCTTTAGTTCTTCAGCAGCACAGTCCATCCATGTCGCTGCATTGTTCTGTGGTGACCGACAATCTACGGTAGAGTTCACATCTGATCAATAAAAGTCAATAGTGAACCAACAATTACTAAATTTTCTATAGTATACCACGCCAATCGCAGTTCAGCTGATTAAGTCGCTTCGAGTTGAGCAATATCAATTTGTCTTCCATCGCCCCCACAAGGTCTCGCAAGTAGGCAAGTTCCAATTTTTCGCGGCGAACTCGCCTCTTCTTGGGCATCGTAAGTCCTGGTGCTCTTGGTGTCGTTGTCATTGCCACAGATCGTGTTGCACTTTGTTGGTGGCTTTTCGGGGCAATGGCAAATGGGGTAGGGTATACCCTTTGCTGATTACGCTACGCGAGGTTTTGCAAAGTTGACGCCAAAAGTGACTGTCTTTTCGGTACGGAAACATCAAGGCGAATCCATGCCATGATCTACACATCCATCAGATGAAGTAGAACCGCTGGGCTTTCTTCTCCCAGTCCCTTCATACGAAGTCGTTCGCTTGACATTACGGATAACATCCAAGCTGGAGCCGAACACGTTGAGAACTGTGGATATCTCCGATTATGCAGAGGACAAATATTTTGACGCAGTGAATATAGTGAAGATATTTGATGTCGCTGCTTCTTCCCAAGAGATTTTTAAGCTGCCTCGGATCGGGGAAAGGCTACCATTACGATTTATACGATTTGAATGAATTCTTCACAAAGTGGATAACGTTTCAACATCTACGAAAAGAAACCAAAGATTCAAACTGGTTGAAGTGCCGACTAATCAACTACCAGTAGTTACCGAATTTTAGTATTCAATAAATAACTGAACCGTGTCCAATTTCCACATATTTCAACAATTCTTCTTAGTACTGCGTAATGCCATTTCCACAAATTGCTTATTTACCTACCTGTACGAAAGTTGCGTGAAGTTGGTAGCCGACATTCGATACAGCGTATAAAGCAGGGGCTCTGCTATTATTACATTTGTAGATGAACACCAGTTGTCCTCGTTGGCAAACGTGGACATTATCTTTTGAACTTTAGTGCCTTGTTTTATCGTTTGCAAGAGGCGTGTAGTACTAACTGGTAGAGACGATAGCGCGAAATTTTCCCACATCTTGGTCATGCATATCCCCACGCTTGACGATTTACTTTCCACATCATGTTTGTTGACCGCTAGTTCGAGAAAATCAACTTAACTGATCAGCTGATCTTTTTAAAAGAGAGCTTTGGCAATGAGGATTTTACTCGAACTTTAGATCAAATCCAGACGCCTGGTCAACCACGTAAACCTTGTTTTCAACAACTTTGTGTTTTACTGAAGTAGCTATCATTTAAGTGCAGTTAAAACCTTTGCCATTCTTTACAAGCAGAATATCGTGCTCAAGTTATGGAACTCCAGCTTATGCATGGTATGACCAAACTACGACGGAATTTGCTTAACTACAGTTGATAAATGTTGGAACGGTGAAAATAGGGTGACTACCTCGTTCAGCACGATATACGAATACGTCGAATGATCTCTCAAACCACAACAAAGTTTAACAAGCACTTGCATTTCTTCAGCAACACTCAAGCTGAACACGCTTCAAAACTTTCAATTCACAAACTCGTGGTAGCAAAACCACTGCCGCTGGATTACCTTGGAACGGTTCGTGTGCGAATGCATCGACCTGAACAAACGGTATTTGTCACTCAGCCTTACAGGCATGCACTAGTTGGAAATGGTCGTCTTGAATGTGCTATTCCAGTCTTCTTTCAAAAGCAAGTCACTCAACATTTTACAAAACATCGAGTTCGCGGTATTAAACGAACGGGTAAGTACAGTGCTGAAAGTCTGCACTTGGTGCACCTGATCCGTGACTTTGCTATCAAAAACGGGGATGGTCTCAAAATTTGTTTCCACTAGGGTAGACGTGGATTGTTGCCCCGGACCTTGACAGGACACACGTCGCAACGTAACGAAACCTCGCTTGTGAAGTTGCATCCCACAGAACTTCACACCTCCATATTCTATTACATCCCACACACCAGACCACACCAGCGCAACACCATCTTCTATGGCACGCTTTTGGCACAGGTATTTTCCATGTGCTTCTGATATTGACCCATCCACATTCGCCATTACAGTGAATGAACGCGTAAATATGTCCGCCTACACACAACTCTGTTATTATGCCAGTCCATAGAGATTTGACGACATTATCATATAAAACTCTCGCGTACCATTCTATCCAAGCCGTTGTCTTCAATAAGATGATCAAATCGAAAAAACTTCCAATACGCCTCGGTAACCACGTCCAAACTGAACGGGAGTAGGACACCACAGCGAGTATCGAACACAATCCCAGCTTGAACACTCGGGTCTAGTCTGGGAATTTCCTTCCCCATTGTCAGCTCTGACCCAAAGTACATCGTTCTGCCTGGATTCTGACACTGCCGCCACAACTTTGCAATTACCAGCATTTGATCTGAAAAAATCTCGTCATCGTGATGGAAGCGAAAGTCCCAAAATTTATGCTGTTGTCTGCAACTCACACGCTTCAACGTTTCCTGCTCAATCCAAACCACAAAAGTTGACAACTCTATAAGCCATGGCACCAATAACCACAACATACACAAATTTACCTCTCGACAATCTTCAAATCTGGTGAATAGTGTCTGCAGCTCGGACGAATATTTTAATACCTCGTTGCACAAGTCTTTTAGTTCAAGTTGCTCCTGTTCAACACGAAGTCGTTCCTTCAGTTGCCGCTCGGCAAAACTATTCCACAAATTGCCGTCTTGAGTTGCTTGCTTTTGACCATTTGGGTGTGTGCGAATTGTCGACGTCGCTTGGAACTGTAACCGCGTCAGTTTGAGTTCGAGTTCTTGTACTTCTTGGCGCAATATCGGCAATTCCTTCTGAATCCGTCGCACGCGCTTCTTGTTCCCTGACTTTGTCAGACCAGGAGGCGACACAGTCACATCACGGCGTTTAACACCATGATGCCGCGGTCCTACTTCAGACGGAGAATCGGTGCTTGGACTGGACGACATTATTGTGCTGAATTCTGCGCTTTTGTGTGGTGTACACTATAAAAATCATATCCTTTTCTTGTCAAAATGGAGAAATCCTTGTCTTCTACTCTTCTTGTCCCTTGCGATGACGCAGCGACAGTCGAAGCTGCTCTAAATCTCATCGACCATTGTGACGACCCGCTAGCAAAACCACTTGACCAAGCTCCAGATTTCAGCAATTCTCTCGACTGCCTCTCGGAATTTATCGATCACGTCGATATTCCAGCATTCCCTTCAGAAACCAATGCAGTCAATAAACCGACTGTCAACACACAATCAGAGCAGGATAAACGACGTCGAACGACGCCAAAGCAAGAAATCGCTCAATTGCGTGCAGAAGAACGAGAATTAGCTGTCACATTGGAGAATTTGCGACTTCAGAATTACGGTCAGAAATACAAATCGACTAAGAACAGCAAAGTGCTGCCGTTTTGGATGCGAATTGCGTCTCGACAATACCAGACTCGATTAAACTCGGAACGGGAGAATCGACGACTGCGGTCACTTGTGACTGTGCACATTAGCCGAGCGAAGCGATTGAAATTGGAGCTAAAGAAACAAATGGCTACTGTGGTGAGTTGGTGCGTCTTTGGATGCACTGAGTATTATTTGATTTGATGTTGTTTGATATGATTAGGGATACAATAAGGACACATCAACCAGTATCCAGAACTTTGATGAACTTTTCGCCCTGGACACACCTACCGTACTGCAACAACTGATGAGAGACGCTGATGCAGTTTATGCTAGTCTTACCTCGTTCTTAAGCGGTGTTCAGCAGCAAGATCCAAGCCAAGTTCCCTTCCTCGACCATACAGACTTGTATTCAATGCCATTTGAGTGGCAAGTGGTGGATCGAGCGATCTGGCGCGCTCTTGTATCGCGTTTTAGTGGTCATCAGGTAAGATTCTCGTGTCATGATGTACTGTGTGACTTTCGTCCATGATAAATGTACCTGATGGTCTTCTACATTTTTGTTTTCTTGTAGCAACAAACAAAGGTGACGGAAGACACAATACGGGGCTGTGCACTTCGTGCCCTCCAAATGTCAAATATGAATCTGCGTCTTCGAATTCGCTGGGTGGCGAAGATGTACCGTAAAGCTGGAAGAACTGTAATCATCACGAGGACATTTATGGAGCCTCTACTCGCCGCTATACCTGCCAACGTCGGTTTCAAGGAGACACAAGTAACTATCACCACGCCTTTGCAATGCCCGAATGGAAACAGAGATGCCTCATGCATTCCTGCAACACTCGTTGACACTCACATGAATGTGACTGGCAATGGCCCCGACGGCGGTTCTGGGGATGGAATGCGCTCTTGGATAGTTTCGCCTGGTGGTGTAGCTGCACGCAATGTGTGGATGCAGGCATTTGAGGTGCGGAAGAACGCCATTGAGGATCAACTCTTTGAAGAATCACGAAATATGAGTGGTTTGAGTCACGGTCAATGAGACGCTGTGGCTGAGCTGAATTATTAAGTGGGAAACAAAGTGACTCATCACCTAGTGACTCGCAGCAAACTATCAATACTCAGCAGTGTCCATCGAGAGCTTGGCAGCATTTTTGTGAAGATGCCGCCGCAATCAAAGCTTGCGTGATTTCTCAAAATAAAAACGCTCAGCAATTCGAGGTGAAAATATATGGCATCGACAGGTTGAGACTTTTGTGTGGTGAGTAAGCGCCATATAAACAATGCTTGCGTGAAGTTTCATGTTGTAAGTAATAGCAAAGGTGTCAGTGTTTGTATTTCAGTGTTGATGGCCAACATTTCAACTTGTTGATGGAGTTTGAAACCTTTTTTGTGACGATTATGCCATGTAAACCATGCTTGCGTGAAGTTGAAATAGGGCATCACATGAATTACTTTCTTTTTATTATCATAATACCACGTGGACCGTATGTTGTGTTGATGGCCAGCATCTCAAGCTTTTGATGGACATTTAAACCTTTTCTGTGACGATTACGCCATGCAGACAGCGCTTGCGTGAAATGTCATGACTCACGATGATTTAGGCTCAGTGTATTCAGGTGGGAAATGTTGATTAAGTTGACTGTAAGCTTGGTCATTAAACAGTGATCAGCGGGGAACGTCTGTAGAGACTTCTTGTAACGTCATGTCTAGGTCATTTTCAAAACGGTGCAGCAATGGATACCCTGGTTGAATTTTCGATCCAACCTGACAGCATGTTAGAGGAATTCATTGCAGAACTTCGATCTCCTTTCGAGGCCTTCGACACATGTCAGCCTCAAAGTCCTGACGCATCTGTGGTATCATCTAAGGATACTCCACTAAAGCCCAAGCGAAAACGCGTGCGCCGCGAGAAAATGGAACTTGATCTACTTCGGTTACAAGCGCATAAGCTGCAGACAGAGCTCGACCAACTTCAAGGAATACACAATGGCGAGACAATGAAAAAGAAACGAGTTATTGCTGACTCGGAAACCATACACCAATACCGTTTGATTGAGCCGCGAAAGAAAAGCTCTGGGTTTGTGTGGCAAGAAATTGCGAAGCGTCAACTCAACGAGAGATTGCGAGCTCAGACCACGAATCGAGAGTTACGTGACCAACTCCAAGCCGAGTATAGCCTTGGGCGGCAAATGATGATCCTGCTACACCGCAATGCGAAGGTATGTACATCATCGAAGATACCGATTTATGAATCACTGCTAACACAAGTTTATTGATAAACACTAGTTAACAACGCTCAAGAACCCTGATAAAAAGCGCAACCTACTGCACGATAACGAGGCTGTTTTCAAGGATCAATTGGCGCAAGCAGAAGATTCACTTCTCGAAATGGAGAACATTTTGTTACAGCCTGTATTTCAAGATCCCCAATCGTATTATCTTGATACCTTCTTAAAAAAGTGCGGTGACCAAGAGTTCTTCATCATGGAGTCCAATGTGACACTTCCGTTTGCACCACAAGTGGCAGCAAACGCGGTTTGGAAGGTGATGAGTACCGACAAAATCAAGGATCACTGCTACGATCATTGTGTAAGTAAATGCGTTCGAATGTGCTATAAGTGTTTTTATCACTTACTATTGTCCTGCAACCTACAGTTTATTCATCAGTCTGATACCTTGCTATCTCAAGCTTTCGGCATTCATTTCACCACTGATGCATCAGATGCAGATTTTCGCGGTAACTACACGCTTTGCCGATTTCAGGAGACTAATCGCATTGTGATTGTATGGGTTGCGTTATACATTCCTGTTGAGCTTAATGGACTTCAGTACGGTGGGGTTCAGTGCCAGCAACTTGGTTGGATAGAGTTCATCGATTACCCTGTGGCAAAAACAAATAACGCACTTGTGCGTTCATACTCCCGTTTGTCGGTAGACACCACCAATGGAGCAGCGAGGGACGAACTACAAGCACGCTCACTGTTTAGTCTTGCAAAACAGATGAATGAGCAAGTGGAAACTCTTGTTTCAAGTCATCTCGAAAAAGCAATGATTGAAGAAGACTGGAAAGCTCACCAATGCAGAAACAGTGTCGGTTAACTCAAAATGGATTCAGCATCTTGGATCAAATGGAAAGCGTTCGGATGATCCATTGATCGTTTTGTTGGCTATATGTATATGAAAATTAGAGCTGTATAAACAGTTTACTGTGACCCTAGACGCATCAAGTCACCGCAGTAGCCATTTGTTTCTTTAGCTCCAATTTCAATCGCTTCGCTCGGCTAATGTGTACAGTCACAAGTGACCGCAGTCGTCGATTCTCCCGTTCCGAGTTTAATCGAGTCTGGTATTGTCGAGACGCAATTCGCATCCAAAACGGCAGCACTTTGCTGTTCTTAGTCGATTTGTATTTCTGACCGTAATTCTGAAGTCGCAAATTCTCCAATGTGACAGCTAATTCTCGTTCTTCTGCACGCAATTGAGTGATTTCTTGCTTTGGCGTTCGACGTCGTTTATCCTGCTCTGATGGTGTGCTGACAGTCGGTTTATTGACTCCATTGGTTTCTGAAGGGAATGCTGGAATATCGACGTGATCGATAAATTCCGAGAGGCAGTCGAGAGAATTGCTGAAATCTGGAGCTTGGTCAAGTGGTTTTGCTAACGGGTCGTCGCAATGATCGATGAGATGTTGAAATCCCTCCGATCTGGCGTCAGGGTCGTGAGGGATGGGGCGCTCTGGCGTCAGCCTGGCGGTAGGAATCCGCCGCTCAGCTGTGACCCGCATGACGAGGTAAGTAAGGATAGGTTATCGATAAGACTGAATCTCACTTTCCATTCTACCCTAAAACGTGCATTCCAACAGGTTTTGAGCCCAAATGCAAGCGGAGCCAGGTCACGCAAGGACCGGCTCCGACGAAGGAGTGGAGAGCACCGCCGTCGCTCGCGCAAGGGGCGACGGTAACCCCGGGAACGTCGCGTCGGCGACCACGGAGGTGGGTGAAGCGTCGGAGCTGCTGTTGCTGCTTCGCAGCGTCGTTGGTCGGCTGGACAAGCTGGAGGAGTCCCAGACCAAGATTGAGCAGCGCCTGGAGCCACCAAAGAAGGATACGAAGGCTCTGATGGACACGAGCCTGTTCGCGTCGGCCCTGGGCCGCGGGTCTAGGATGCACATCGACTCGTTGAGCACCACGCCGCACACGCAGACTCCTCGCAGACCGACAGCGCCCCCGCAGTACTTCGGGCTGCGCCATGCGGACGTCGGGTCACGCGAACCGGGCCACGGCATGTCGGAGCTGCAGAAGCTCTACGCGGCGGAGCACGTCACCCAAGCTGGACAAGGAGCGCAGCAGCCACCGGCGGCGCCGACGCCAGCACCTCGGCCGCCCGAAGCTCAGCAGCCAGTCGTCCCCACGCAGTACCAGTACCCGCAGCAAAACCAGGGCGGGGCGCTCCGATACCCGGACGCTCGCCAGAAGAAGCTTGCGATCCGCCCGTTCGACGACAAGGAACTGTACGTCGGGCTGGGCTCCGGCTTCCTGGACTGGGGCAGAAGATTCGAGCGTCAAGTGGCGCTCGGGCAGTCGGCGTGCGGCTTCCCGTGGTCCGAGGACGTGAAGGTAGACCTGCTCGGCCACTACCTGTCGGGTACGGCCGAGCGGTACTACAACAAGCAGGTGGACACGTGGTGGAACCAGTTGTCTACCTTGCAGTACGTGATGGAGCGGATGCTGGACGCGTTCAAGACCAACATCCCGCCAGCCCAAGCCATGAAACTGTTCACGGCGCCGAAGGACGCCAAGAGATCGTGGCCCGAGCACTACATGTACCTCATGGCCATATCCGAAGCCACGGGGAGCAGCGCTGACTACTTGGTGCTGAACAACATTGTTCAGTACGCCTCCCCGCAGCTACGCACGGTGTTGATGGCCAAGGTAGACCAGTCGCGGACCGACTACCTGCAGCACGCCGAGGAGCTCGCGCACTTTGCGCAGTCTTGGGAGGCCGAGTCGACCATGCAGAGGTCGCTAGGCCGTGAGACGGTCAACGCGGTAAGGGAAAGCAGCAACCAGCGCAAGGAGACACGGAGCTGTCATGAGTGCGGCCGTGTGGGTCACCTGCGAGCAGCATGCCCAAATCGAAAGCAGCGCGCGGACATCACGCTGGCTGTCGGCGAGAAGTCCGGCGAGTTCGACGGTTTCTGGATCCTGGACAGTGGATCCAGCCGCCACCTCGTGAACGACGAGTCGCTCCTCGAGGACACCGATGACTGCAGCGACGAGTGCGTGCAGCCCAACGGCGAGTCGCTGAGCATCACCAAGCGGGGCAAGGTGCTGCTGAATGTCACGGCGTGTGGCAAGGAGCAGGTGGTGGAGCTCACCAACGTGTACTTCGCGCCGGACGTGGTGCACAATCTCATATCCTACGGACAGCTTGACAAGCGTGGTTTCGAGCCGAGACAGCAAGCCGGACGACGCGTCGTTGCGGCCAAGGGCGGTGGACGCGTGGCGTTCGACGTCGAGATGCGGCGCAACGTCTTTGTTGTGCGCATCCCTGTGGTGCCGAGGCATGAGTTGCCCTCGGATGTTATCATGGCCGCGCTGAGCCAGGTGCTCACGGAGCCTACGGGAGTAGCGGGCGACGTGCAGAAAGGCACGCTGCTGGAGTTTCACAAGCGCTTGGAGCACCTGAATTATGACTCGGTGGAGCGGCTGGCTAAGGAGCCGAGCTCCAGGATCCGCCTGACGGACCACAAGCGTGTGAACTGTCTGACGTGCGCCGAGGGCAAGCAGACTAAGAACCGACGGTCCAAGAAGGACACCGGCGCTCACCCACCCATCGACAGGGTGGGTGGGGTGATCTGTTCCGACTTGAAGGGGCCGATGACTCCCAAAGACCGCCTGGGCAACAGATACATGATCAACTTTGTGGACTTCAAGTCCAACTACTGCCGCGTGTTCCTGGCGCGCACCAAGGACGCGGCGGCAAAGCTCTTCGAGCACTTCCTAGTCTACTTCGAGAAGGAGTTCGACTGCAAGATCCACGTTCTGCGCACCGACTCCGGAGGAGAGTACGAGAACGTGGACTTGTTTTGCAAGCGCACCGGCGTGGCCAGGCAGTGTAGCGAGGCGCGGAACCAGTCCAGCAATGGCAAGGCCGAGCGCATGCACCGCACCATCATGAATATGGCGCGGTGCATGATCTTCGCGTGTGGGCTCCCGCTGAGGTTCTGGGGTGACGCGGTTCAGTACGCAGCGTACATTCTGAACCGCGCCCCAACCAACTCCAACCCAGGGCGTGCGTCGCCGTTGAAGGTGCTGACGGGAAAGTCTCCGCCGCTTGGCGAGATCGTGGTGTTCGGATCGCCGTGCACGGTGTATCGCGACCCACGCAAGAAGAACTTCGCGCAGCGCGCGCAGGCGGCCATGATCGTGGGCGTGGGGGAAGAGACCAAGGGGTACCGAGTGTACTTGCCCAAGGACAGAGTGGTGGTGACCACGCAGCACGTCAAGAATATCGAGACGCTCGACAAGGAGCAGAACCTGCAAGTGCAGAGGCTCTACCTGCGATGCGACGAGACGCTCGAAGGCGACGAGGCGCCAGAGAGCGAAGTTCAAGCGTCGGTGGCTGAGGCCACAAGAACGCGCAGCAAGAAGAAGCGTGCGTCCAAGAAGAAGAAGCTGTGGACGCGCGAGCGCCACGTGACACGCTCCGTGGCCAAGAACGCAAGCGGGGTGAAGAACGAGGCCGCACAGTCGCAGGAGGCGGCGCGCGACATCGTGAACAGTGTCACCGAGCACGACCCGAAGACGTACCAGGAGGCCATGCGCAGCAAGCTGAAGGATAAGTGGCTTGTTGCGATGGCGGAGGAGCTGCGAGCTCTAGAAGATAACGGGGTCTGGCGAGTCGTGCGTAAGCCCACGCGCTCCACACCAAGTGGGTCTACAAGACCGAGTTGGATGCGGAGGGCGTCATCGAGCGACTGAAGGCGCGACTCGTCGCCTGCGGCAACGAGCAAGAGTTCGGAGTCGACTACAGCGTGACTTTCTCCGCTGTCATCGAGATGAGCAGCGTGAAGCTGATCTTCGTGCTCGCCAGGAAGTGGCGAGTCCCCGCGAAACACGGCGACGTGCCCAACGCGTACGTCAAGGCCGACAAGGAGGCAGAGCTAAACATCTACCTGCGCCTACCGCGCGGAATGGTGATTCCGGAGGACGTGCGTAAGCGACTGGGCGTCGCGGACGACTCTGATTTGGTGCTGGAGTTGTTGAAGGCCCTGTAGAGCCTTAAGCAGGCCGGTCGCCTCTGGAATCAACTCTTGCACAAGACTCTCATCAAGTTGGGTTTCACCCAGAGTCTGACGGACATGTGCGAGTACCACAGGCGCCGGGAGGGCATCTTGGGGGTTGTCGGAGTGTACGTCGACGACCTGCTGGTCACGGGAATGCAGCAGCAAGCCGTCGACGCGTTCTTCGACGAGCTGACCGAGCTCTCCATCAAGGACCTCGGCCCCGCCAGCAAGTTCCTCGGTATGAGGGTGTCATACACCGAGGACGAGGGCTACGACTTAGACCAGGAGCTGGCCATCGAGGAGATGCTGCGCCAGCACGGGATGGCGACAGTGCACGGCGTGCGCACCCCGATCGGCGCCGAGTCGAACGAGATCGACGAGGCGTCAGATGAACTTCTACCCGCGTCTGGAGGGGACGGCGTAGTGACAGTGCGCGAGTTCCAGTCGCTCGTGGGGAGCCTAATGTGGGTGGCGCGCTGCACGCGCCCGGACATCGCATACGCGGTGCACAAAGCGTCGCGACGCACCCACAGCCCCACGATGTCCGACTGGAAGCTCGGCAAGCGCATTGCGCGTTACTTGGCAGGGACCAAGAGCCTGCGGCTAAGTATGAAGGGCCAGGGGGCTTCGGAGGAGCCGCTGAAGGTCATCGCGTACAGCGACGCGGACTACGCTGCCGACAAGGCGGACAGGAAGTCCGTGACCGGCGGCCTGTTGACGGTTGACGGGATGCCCGTATCGTGGATCTGCAAGAAGCAGACCGGCGTCAGCCTCTCCACCATGGAGGCTGAGTACACTGCGCCTCGGTTATGGGTACGGAATTGCTGGGCGTGCGCGAGCTGCTTGGCGAGCTGGGTATCACGCATGCCAGCCCGATGTCGCTGCGCGTCGACAATCAAGCGGCGCTCAAACAGCTCGATGGCGAAGGCTCATCAAGCAAGGCGAAGCACATTGATGTGCGCATCAAGTTCGTGGGCGCGCTTGCGAAGCGCGGAGTGCTCAAGGCCGAGCATCTCGAGAGCGAGAAGATGCCAGCAGACATCCTTACCAAGGCCCTGGATGCGCCGAGGCTGGCTGACCTGCGGGTCATCGTGGGTCTCCATTGAGACTAGGAAGGGGCCGCCGCTGCCGACTTGGGGGAGTGTTGAAATCCCTCCGATCTGGCGTCAGGGTCGTGAGGGATGGGGCGCTCTGGCGTCAGCCTGGCGGTAGGAATCCGCCGCTCAGCTGTGACCCGCATGACGAGGTAAGTAAGGATAGGTTATCGATAAGACTGAATCTCACTTTCCATTCTACCCTAAAACGTGCATTCCAACATGAGATTTAGAGCAGCTTCGACTGTCGCTGCGTCATCGCAAGGGACGAGAAGGTAGAGGATAATTGAGGGCATTTGTGGTGTAGACTACACTAAATCATATGTGGCGTCTGCTTTTTCGCTCATTACCACGAGCGTAATCATCCTGTTCATTAAGGGGTTTCAATGTAGCCGTAAATGACGATTTTCTTTTGCAAAAAATAGGATTTGCTGAGCCGAAAGATGGGCCTCCAGAGACGCATTATTTCGAGCTAATTTTTTTGCGTGAAGTTTTTTTAGTTCTCACGGAGGGGATTTTACGAGATACGTAATAACGAGAAGTTAGAATTGAATGGTTAGGAGCACAGTGGTCTGAGCTGTCAGTTGGGGAAATGGCGCGATACCGAGCTGGTGGGTCTAGTGGTGGGCACACCACCTTGCTGCAAAAGCAGTTCATGATAGAGTGGCTAGAAGATCCGGAGAACTTTAACATAACTGTCGGCAGGTCCACCGATGATCGTTCGAAGTCGTTTGGTGCTGCGCAGACAAAGATTGCTGGGTTTGGTCTAATGGCTAATTACGTGTACACGTCATGTATCGTTGCTTTTACTACTGAAGGGAGCGCAGTGCCTGCAAAGTATACAGCAAAATGGGATTCCTACACTTGCCAGAGTCGATGGACATCGTATTTTAAAGTGTACAAAAAAATCAAAGATCGGGTAGACTCACAGACCGGATTCGGATTGACGCAGAAGGAAGTTGACGAGGGTAAAAAATTGGAAGAGGCTGTTGAAGAGGCCTGTCCGTACTTTTACCGATTGGATATCTTGTTTGGCGAACGTCAAAATGTGAGGCCACATTCGGTGTTAGATAGTTCTAATGTTACTACTCGAGAGGAGGATGCGAATGACCAAGACAATGGCGAAAATACTGATTCAGATTTCGCAGAGATCTCTCAGATCTCTTTCACCCCGTCTCTCAGCTTCAATTTAGCCCAAAACACGACGCTACCAGGTTCTCGAAACACCCAAACAGACAGCTCTACAACTCAGCAAAATGGTGATATTTCTGTCTCTTCTACCCCTAACATCAATCAAGACCATATTTCGTGTGAAGAAGGCGAACCAAATCCAAGCATGACGGCGCCAGCTGAAACTGCAGCTGATGGACCCGCTAGTAGGCCTTCCGTTGATCGCACGGCTGCTACAACCCAGGGTAGCACAACCACGATCCGATCGGGATCAGCAGCACGTTCAGCTACTGTTATCGGGATGGAGAAAGCAAATCAGGCAAAAAAAACGCGACTTTGCATCCACCTTTCGAGAATTTAGCGAAAAGAGACTTCAGGCTGAGTTGCGATGGCGTCGGGAGGAACTGGACGAAGCTAAAGCAAGGCGAGCGGCTGACCATGAATTGAAAAAACAAGAGCTAAAAGAGAGAAGGGCAGAACGCGAATTACAGTTTAGAGCATCTCAATCTGCATTGCGCAAGGACATTTTTTTGAAGATGCTAGAACGCGGACAAACCGACGAAGAAGCTATAGCTACTGTAGACAAGATTGCGCCGATGTAGTGCAACTTCATAAATAAATTTCAAATGGTCTAACCCAACATTGCTACTCTAGCTTACATCCTGGCGATTAGTCAGAGCTATATACACATGTCTTTTAATATCGTCACCTGGAATGTATTTCCGATGGTAAGTGGCCTTCTATTTAAGTTTGGTCGTAGTTGTCGTATAGACATTTCAAACAGACATAACTGGTAATTATTCTGAGCTAAATGTGATGCCTTCTAACATAGCCGCCTGTAATGTCTGGCGTAAGTACTCACCGTCTTGTGTTCCCGTTCTTGACGTAAGTTCCGCATTTTCATCATTATTCGCATTTTCTTCATCACTCTCGGCGTTGTCAAACGGATCAACGTCGTGATACGCTAAAGCGAAGTTGTGCAGCATCACACACGTCATACACTGCTCGTTGACCCATTTAAAATCTCCTTTGCATTTAAAGCCCACCGGTTTTTCAAGAGACCTATGCAATTCTCGTTCACAACACGAGCCGATGCCAGGATGGTGTTGAAAATAGCATTGTATGGAAGTAACGCCTGGGGCTTTTTGTACGGGACGAGCATGCGTCTAGTAAGCTGGTATCCTGAATCACCTACTACAAACTGCCCATGAAAAAAAAAAACTTTGTCGATTCTGCAGCAATGCGCGACTTTGTAAAGACTGTTGAGTCTGCGCATGATCCTGGCCAACCTATCAATGCGTAGATTATACGCTTGTCTTCGTCGCATACGATCATCGCGTTGATCGAATAGCGTTTTTTCGATTAAAATATGCTTCTCCATCGATTGCAGGTTTCTGACTGAAGTTGAAATGTGTACCATCCACATATCCTACAGTCCCATCCATTCCATACCGCTCGCTACAGAAATTAGACGTCACTCGACGAGTTAGTGTGCCAGGCCAGGACACATATTGGTCATAACAACGCAGCAGTGCTGCTACGACCCGCTTTGCATATAATGTGACAGTCCCCACTCCAATTCCATAAGCTCGAGCAATCCTGCCAGTTGAGCCACCGTTACCGTACGTTCCTAGTCTTTCTAGTGTTACTGCAAGTTGAATGTGTATGGGACTATGAGAATTGTGGCTACGACTGTGGAACACTTCATCTCCAGTATTCAGGGCACTAAGCTCAACAAAACCCTTTTTCTCGCGAACGGCTTGTCTGAACTCGCTCTCAGGAAGACAGAATATTAACTCAGAGTAACTAATACTCTTTGCGATGAAGGTGGGTGCCGATAACGTTCGTACCTTCGACAAGTATGCTATCCAAGCCATGAAGTCGTGCGCCTGTGCTTCAATCCATTACCCTCAGTTGAATTCCAATCCACAGTCATCTCGTAAACACCCAACAAAAAGAGTTGATCATTTAACCACGTGAGCATTTTCTTGCGAACACTAGAAGGCATTTTGCCGCGATTACCTTACACAATTCTGATAGCAGCTCGCAGGAGCGAAAATGTTTCAATGACAGCACGAGCCAGACTTCCTACTCCTGTTGCAATCGAGGTAGAACTGCTTAAGACGGTACGACGGGTGTTTCCCTTTGTTCTGCTGTTGTGGCGAAGAATGAAGTCACACTAGCGACTTTCTCCTGCTTTGGTGGCGAGAGCAAGTTGCTGGACAGACTTCCTGAGAGAAAGCCAAATGATAGAGACCTTTCGCTCTCCCGCTTCGTTCGAGACCGATAAGAGTTGTTGAACACGTTCGTGACAAGTTTTCGGCTTTACTGCACCAATTGCCAATGAGGGTGATCCGACGGAGGGGAAAATGCAATCGAGAACTCGACTTTAGGCCAGGGGACAGCTGCAGTCGACGAAACCACCACTTAGACCAAAGACTTGTGGCCCGTACTTTAGGTGAGATTGTGTATTTGTCACGGCCAAAGCAATTATTTGGGTCGTTTCAAAGTAGACAGCCGACTAAAGATTAGTCTGATTTTTGTCGAAAAAAAGTCTCATTAATTGCTACATTAAAGCCCCCTATTACGTACGGTACGAGAATTCATTCAAATATATCGATGGAGTTCATGTCGTCCAGTCCAAGCAGCGATTCTCCGTCTGAAGTAGGACTGCGACACCATGGCGTTAAACGCCGCGATGTGTCTGTGTCGCCTCCTGGTCTGACAAAGTCAGGGAACAAGAAGCGCGTGCGACGGATTCAGAAGGAATTGCCGATATTGCGCCAAGAAGTACAAGAACTCGAGCTCAAACTGACGCGGTTACAGTTCCAAGCGACGTCGACAATTCGCACACACCCAAATGAGCAAAAGCAAGCAACTCAAGACGGCAATTTGTGGAATAGTTTTGCCGAGCGGCAACTGAAGGAACGACTTCGTGTTGAACAGGAGCAACTTGAACTAAAAGACTTGTGCAACGAGGTGTCGAAATATTCGTCCGAGCTGCAGACACTATTCACCAGATTTGAAGATTGTCGAGAGGTAAATTTGTGTATGTTGTGGTTATTGGTGCCATGGCTTATAGAGTTGTCAACGTTTGTGGTTTGGATTGAGCAGGAAACGTTGAAGCGTGTGAGTTGCAGACAACAGCATAAATTTTGGGACTTTCGCTTTCATCACGATAACGAGATTTTTTCAGATCAAATGCTGGTAATTGCAAAGTTGTGGCGGCAGTGTCAGAATCCAGGCAGAACGATGTACTTTGGGTCAGAGCTGACAATGGGGAAGGATATTCCCAGACTAGATCCGAGTGTTCAAGCTGGGATTGTGTTTGACACTCGCTGTGGTGTCCTACTCCCGTTCAGTTTGGACGTGGTTACCGAGGCATACTGGAAGTTTTTTGAACTTAATGAATTTACGGTCGATGACAGATTTGAAAGCACGGTACGTGGACGCTTTAGAACGTTTCTTTGTGAACTGGTAATTGTTAATTCGTTTGTGTAGGCGGATGTGATTACCCGCTCGTCCATAGTGAGAACGAACTTGGAAAGCTTTGCCTCTGAGGCAAAGGGAAAATATCTGTGCCAGAAGCGTGCCATAGAAGATGGTGTTGTGCTGATGTGGTCTGGTGTGTGGGATATTACCGAATATGGAGGTGTGATGTTTCGTGGGATGCAACTTCATCACCGAGGTTTGGTGAAGTTGCGACGTGTGTCCTGTCAAGGACCGGGGTAACAGTCCACATCTACCATCGTTGAAGCAAATTTGGAGACCATCCCCGTTTTTGATGATAACATCACAGATCGGATACATCAAATACAGAGTTTTAGATCTGTACTGATCCGTTCGTTCAATACACGGAACTCGACGTTTAGCCAGATGATGAGTGAGTTGCTATTGAAAGAAGACTGGAAGGTCACGTTTGGATCAGATAAACTTGAATCGTAAACATGATCACTTCGAAGTCCAACCGTTTGGCCCGACAGGTTGAAAGTTCTTTACGGGATTACCGGATTACAGTGGTCACCCATGTAAATTATACATTGTACCACACCTAACATTCCGTTTTGGGTACCGGAACCCCGGTACATTGACCGTTATAAAAACCGAGGACGGCGTACGTAAAAATGTACGCTGATTGGCTGACCGTTTTATAAGACCGCAATAAGCCGAGGAAGTTGGTACATGAGTGTCCCTAATTGGTTACACCCTGAAGTTAATATACCGACTACCTCGGCTTATTGTAGGATAAATAATAGTATTACCGGATACCCGAGCCCTATAAAATAATCCAGCCTATAGTAGCCATTTTGCGTTTTATTCTAACTTGTAGGGGCATTTGAACCAATACAAGATGAGTAAGAGCATCTCCACCGGAGACGCGCCATCACTAACGCTAAAGCGTCGTTTGGCGCGTCGAAACAAAGTAAAATACGAGATAGAGAGGATGACACGCACCCACAGCGCCAAACTTATATCTAAACGAACCGTCGTCGTATACCGTCTTGTGGTAGCGAGTGAAATGACGAGTTGGCGACTGCATATTCAGCCGCTTCTTGCTCGTATTCAGAACGAGATCAATGATGATGAGGCCGAAGATGAAGCAGCCGTGGTTGGTGTGTGTGCTGTTGTCGTCGCTGGGACGGCGCGCTTCAGCCAGAAGAAGAAAAGAGGGGGGGGTCACAACCTGGAAAAAGCCCAAATCTCGACCGTGGGCGAGCAGCAGCAGACCAATTGCTGTACACGGACTACTTCGCACCGCGACCTTTGTTCCCAGAGGCATTATTTCGGCGACGCTTCCTAATGTCTCGTCGTTTGTTTGCTCGTATCGTGGATGAAGTGACACAAGCCGACAGCTACTTCACTAAGCGCCCCGATGCGACTGATGTTCTCGGTTTCTCACCTCGGCAAAAAGTCACTGCTGCACTGCGAATGCTCTGTTACGGAATTTGTGCCGATGCAACCGATGAATATGTTCGCATTGCTGAATCAACAGCCCTGGATAGTCTGAAGCATTTCGTTATGGCAGTGTTGAATGCTTCGGCGAGGAGTACTTGCGAGAACCGACTGCTACAGATATTGCTCGGCATGCAGCTATCAATGCTGGTCGCGGTTTCCCTGAAAAGTTTTGGTCATTGGACTGCACGCATTGGGTTTGGAAGAATTGCCCGACAGCTTGGCATGGAATGTACCAAGACCGAGATGGCAACGTAACGATGATTATGGAGGCAGTTGCAACCAAAGATTTATGGATTTGGCACTCCTTTGTTGGACTCCCTGGATCTAACAAATGATACTAATGTGGTAGACCGCTCTCCATTGATGGTAAAGTGGCTAAAAGGAAATGCTCCAGCATATGAATACGAAGTCAACGGCAACCGACACACCATGTGTTACCTTTTGTGTGATGGTATTTATCCGAACTGGTATGTATTCGTTAAGTCAATTCGACAACCGGAAACCCCGAAAGAAAAACACTTTGCTGGTGCCCAAGAAAGTGTTCGCAAGGACGTTGAGAGATGTTTTGGTGTCTTGAAGGGTAGGTTTGGAATACTTGCGCAACCTGCACAATTGTGGGATGAAGCAATGCTACGTATTGTTTGGCGATGCTGCGTTGCTCTCCACAATATGATTATCGAGGATGAGCGTGAGGAGAATGATGATGCTTACATAATACCCATTGAATCTCCGTCAGCTGCCCAAAATACTCTCTCATTAAGTGATCTTCTCAATGGGATTTCTCGTTTACAGAATCAATCCGCTCACGCTCAACTTCAGCGTGACATTATCGAGCATCAGTGGAACTTAAGGAAGTGAATGATAATTACAACTACCCTTAGCTGTATCACTACCGTGCTTTGTTTTGTCTCTCTACTCCGCAGGTGGGGTGGTAGGCTCTTCGGTTCTTTGCGCGCAACTATTACCGGCAGAGGAAGTCGTGATGGTTGCATCATCAGATGCTGTAACTTCATCAGTAGTGACACGAGTTCTCTCAATTCTCGCAAGCACCTGGAGACGCCGCAGCTCGAAAAACCTGCGAGAGTCGGCATCTAAATCAGCGAGAGAGATAGCGAACAAAGCGACATCGCTAGCATCTTGAATCGCGCGCACGCTTCTTGCTTGCAATAACAATTTCTTTGTTGGTCTTGGTAAGCTCCGCAATAGAGATCGAAGTTTCGACAGCAGTTTTTGCCTCCAGCTTCGCAATTTTACGGCCCTGAGGTCGAGCACCCCGAGCTGCGTCACCTGGTTCCTGCGCCCCACCTTCCACTGCGAGCGATTCTCCTTCATGGGACGAAACCCACAACGGCTCATTGCGTAGAATCCGCCAGCAATGCTGCAGCTTGAACGCCTTCCCTGAACCCGATCCGTCGCGATCCTCCATTCGAATGAATATCTGCTGTGCATCTCGAATCTCATCCTCAAAGCTCGCGCATGAACGGCGCTTGACTTTATCCATCGCGGCCGCGAACAGCTTTGTTTGGCCAGAAATCTTGGACCACTTGCACTCCAAAGAACGGATCTCTCGTGCCGCGGACCCCGTTGGTCGTGCAGCTGAAAAATGCTCGTGGATCCGCTTCCAGAAGTTAGCAGCAGTTTGATCCGTCCCAGTCCTCGGGTCCTCGCTTATCTTCAGATATGATAAGTATAGCTGGATCTCCTCGTCCTCCGTGAAATTTGACCCTCGTGGCATCAGCGGCACAATGTTATCGGTGGTCAAATCTTTAATGGCGCGCGGCTTTTCGGATAGCGAGACCTCGCCATCCACCACCAATCCTCGCTATTCATAGTTGGTTTTGGCGAGTGGGGGCGACTTTTGGCGAGGATTCGAACCTATTTAGTGATAGCGAGGTCCCGATGGGAGATAAATTACCGTCCCTCGAAATTTTCGCGCCAAATGGCTTTTGCGATAAAGATAGCGCGTACCGGTGGAGATGCTCGAAGGGTAGAGTAAGTGTGAGCCGTCTTATATCCGGAATATACATCACTTACTGTAACGGGGTTACATGAGGGGTACCCTAGAAAGGGTACCGCCTCTAGAAGTAGATATACTTCTGTGAGTAATTGTTTTAGATATTCTGTTGTGGGTTGTGTTTGTGTGGACCACACCACTGCCACGTAGGTCTGGTGGCTGAGGGCCAACCAATAATATTAGACCTATCTATTATATGCATATTAAGGATAAATTATAGTTAATTAGTAGTTTGTAGTACAGGCCAAACGACCTCATTAACTATAAATAAATCGGTCTAAAACTTACGCTAAACTTGCTATTAAGTCCCCTAAGACCAGGGACTAGTGAACCGCCGTTCACTTAGAGTTTGTATACGCTTAGTAGCACGCTTCCTCAAGCAAGGTGCTCGTGTGACCCCGTCACACTTGGTAGCACTTGTAGTCAATTCACGCCTACGCGGGTAGATTGACTACCTGAATCCTCTGTGGCTCCTAGAAGGTAAGCCAAGATGGATAGAGGGGAGTTCTCTCGTTTGACCGACGCTCAGTTTGAGTCGGTCCGGAAGATGGTGGGCATCTTTGGAGGAGATGCCCTCCGAAGCTTGGCGGCTGCTACGCCGGCCGAGCAGGTCGAACGCATCGAGGCGTTCGACACGTATGAGCGAGGACTCATTGCTCACGTGCAGGGGCTGGAGGCCCCTGTGGCTGAACTAAAGCCAGCTCAACCTAAGCCGTTGAGGCTTGAGGTTAATCCCCTGCGAAGGGAAGGAGGGAGAGGACATCCACTTCTGGTTCAGAGAAGTAAAGCTCGCTATGGATTCAGCTCTCATCTCGACCGAGCGACTTCGGGTCGCTTTCGCCCAATCCAATCTGGGAGGACGGGCGAAGACCTGGGCGTACACGCGCGAAGCGACGTCGCCGGGTTGTTTCACAACCTGGGCTCAGCTGTGTCAACAGCTTAGAGCCGCCTTCCTTCCGGCGAACTATGAGTATCGCCAGCGCTCGCGCTTCCTTGCCTGTAAACAAGGGAAGCGTGAGCTGCATGAGTACATCCAGGAGATGCGAGTACTCGCTGCATCTCTGGTAGGGAACCCCCTACCTGAACACATCAAAGTGACCGTGTTCATGGATGGCCTGAAGGTGGGCCCATCCCGCACACAGTTGTTCCGCGTGCATGCGAACACTATGGAGGAAGCGATCCAGATCGCCCTCCAAGAGGAGTACAGCCACCGACAGGCTCGTACTCCTACGTCGGTGTGGCAAGGCCACAATGCGTCGACAGGCGCAGTGCAAGGAGCTCCAGAAGCTGGAGCTAGCACCGGGCCGGTAGCCATGGAACTGGGTACGGCCGTAGCTCCATCCGCTGTTACGATGTGGGAAGCTCGGGCATATGCAACGTGCCTGCCCTGTGGGAGGGCAAAGGAAGTTCCCTTCCAAACCTAGAGGCTCGAGGGGCTCGAGGGGCCCGTGGCAGAAGCCACGACCCAAGAGCCAGGGGAATTGGGGTCACCAGTAGGGCCGGGGCGCCCTACTGGGGAAGATCGAAGTCCCCATGGTAGGAGTGCAAACGGCGCACGCCATCGAGGCTTAGCCCCTGAGAGCCTGGGTGCTCTCGAGACGAGGAGCAGCAGCGGCGAACTGCTCGTGGTACACGCGAGTGTACGGGAATATGGAGTTCCTTCATAATCCTGATTGATTCTGGGGCGTTGACGAACTTTGCTCGACGCCAGACGGTCGCACATAATGGTGACAAGTTTGCCTACGCTTTGCGTGAAAGCGAAGGCAGGGGCCGGGTCTCAGTAAGGCTGCCGATGGTACAGTGGTTAACGTACCAGGGGTCGGGATGGACCTGGCTGTAAAGTTTGAGGACTTTGACAGCACGGAGTCGTTCCTTGTCCTAGACATGGACAAGTACGACTTGATCCTGGGCATGCCGTGGCTCGAAAAGCACGAGCCTTGGATCGATTGGCGTGGAAAAGCCATTGGGGCTAGCCGGCCCGCGGTCTCCGACAGAGATTTGGTGAGTAATGTTCCCACCTCTGTTCGGGACAGTGGCGCCAGAGAGACCGCCAAGGCGCTTATGCGCCCGAGGAAGTATTGGGAGTCGCTGACTCCAACGATGATGTTGCGATGAGCCTCGCAACTGATCATGAGACCAAGGCTCATTACCAAGCGTGTGGAATTGCTACGGGGGCAACTCCCAACGCTGAGAGTCGTCGCGCCGTATGGGCTTCGACTGTGGCAGTGCCGGACAGCACTGACCAGGCGGGTAACATAGGTCCGCAAACAGCAGAGGCTGTTGAGGAGGACGCTGATGGCGTCTCCTGTGTGGGTAACATAGGTCCACAAGTGGGTAACATAGGTCCACAAGTGGGTAACATAGGTCCACCAGTGGGTAACATAGGTCCACAGGCGAATAACGTATTTCCACAAGCGGGTAACATAGGTCCGCAAGCAGCAGAGGCTGCTGGGGAGGCGGCTGAGAGCGCCTTCGGCGTGGGTAACATAGTTCCGCGCAGGGTCGAAGAGACCGAGAAGAATGAGAGCGCAGCGTGCGCCTCTGGTGTGGGTAACGAAGTTCCACGCGGGGTCAAGAAGACGAGTACGAGGGCGGAGGTGGATAACAAAGCACCACATTCGGAGTCTGAGACTCCACCGGCACGGCCGGTCGAAGAGCAATACCATGTCTTCGACGGCGTGTCCGGTCGTCAAGTGAAGGCAGGTGCCGTCCAGCTAGAGGCACTACCTGAGGTGTCAGCATTGCTGAACCTCGAGGAACTGTCCCTGAAGGACTTCCTGGCCGAGTTGAAGGCCGGAGAGATTGCGGAGATGGTGCTCCTGAAGCCGGAGACCTCTCCTGAAGATTTGAACCCTTCCTCCGTAATAGAGGAAGATGTCCTGGAGGGGTTCACGAAGCAGCGCGCAACGCGCTTGGGTTCTGAGATCCTCAAGAACCCAGAGGATCCGGTGTATCCTCTTGTGAAAGAGTACTCGGATGTGGTGTCGAAACACCCACCATCCCAACTCCCGCCGGATTGGGGAGTACGGCACGAGATTGACCTCGTGCCTGGCACAAAGTACTGTGTCACAAGGCAGTGGCCTCTACCTCGCGAACAGTGCGAGGTCATAGATGCCTTCTTCGCCGAGAAGGTGAAGTCAGGTATGGTGCGGGAGTCGAAGTCCCCGCACTCGACGCCAACCTTCTGCGTTCGTAAACCGAACCGGAAGTGGCGTCGGGTTTACGCTTACAACAATGCGACGGTACTGGCACAGATACCGATCCTTCGCAAGGATGTGTTGTTGAACAACATTTTGGGATGTACGTTATACAGCGTGCTGGGTCTGGTCGACGGATACTACCAGATCGTGATGCGGGAGAGTGACATTCCTCTCACCGCAGTGAACACCCCGAGCGGGATGCTCTGGGAGTGACTAGTGATACCACAAGGGCTATCGAATGCACCAGCGACGTTCAATCGCTTGGTCACACAAATGTTTAGACCATTGCGTACGTTCGTACAGATGTACTTCGACGATATATTCGTCCATAGCCGTGCCGAAGATGGCCAGACGGCTATGGAGGTACATCTGAAGCACCTCCGTCGAGTGTTTGAGGTCATGAGATCCAACAAGCTCTATGCCAATCAACAAGTGCGTCTTTGCAGCTGAAGAGATAAAAGTCCTAGGCTGTTTTGTTAGCAGGGTCGGCGTGCGCGCCGACCCCAAGATCACAGAAGGACCCTAGGAAGTAGTAGGGTTTAGCCAACTATCTTCATAAGTACAGCGCAAGGTGCGCTGAACTTGCTCGACCCTTGTGGGATCTCTTAAAGAAGGGTGCCGACTGGGTCTGGGGGCAACAGCACCAGGATGCTTTCAACAGCATCAAGGCGAGCTTACAGCAAGTGCCAGTCCTGGTATTGCCGGACGAAAACAAGTCATTCAGCGTCGCCTGTGACGCTTCTGACTATGCAATAGGCTGTGCGCTGTTGCAAAAGGACGATGGAGGACGCGAACGCGTCATCTCTTTCCAGTCCAGGCAGCTGAAGGCTGCCGAACGGAACTATCCCGTTCATGACAAGGAGCTACTTGCAATGAAGTACGCTCTTGTCAAGTTTAGAGTTCACCTCTTGGGCACGAGACCCTTTGTGATCTACACCGATCACGCGTCCTTGCGGACTGCCACCAACTCGCCGCATCTATCGCAACGGATGGCGAGGTGGCTGTCATTCTTCGCGGAATACAACTTCCGCGTTGAATACAAGCCGGGCAAGCTCAACGTGCTTGCCGATGCATTGTCGCGTCGACCTGACTATGAGCTAGCCCATCTCAGTCGGGTCACGACAGATCTGTACGATCGGATACGCTTAGCGTATCAGGTGGACGAGATCTACGCACAACTGGTGCAGTTCTTGTCCGGTGGCAAGGACGCCAAAGTCGACAGGCTTACGCCTTGACAGCAGGCGCAGCTCCATCGCTATGAGCTTGCCGATGGGTTACTCCACAGACCCTAGAGATTCTCCTCGGGTTGTCGTTCCAAACGATGAGGATCTGGAGTATGACAAACTTCTCGAGGCACATGATGCGCCGATGAGTGGCCATCTTGGCCGAGAGAAGACCTACCAAACGGTCTCTCAGACATTTTGGTGGCCCCGCATGTACAAGTGGGTGGCACACTATGTCAAGACATGTGAAACATGTCAGAGGGTGAAGCCTTCGGGCCACGCCTCGGCTCCACTGCAGAGCCTTCCGGTACCAGTAGATTGCTGGAAGTCGATGAGCCTCGACTTCGTCTTCGGCCTGCCGGCCGATGACAAGAGTAACACCGGCATTTTGGTGTTTGTATGCCGTTTGTGCAAGATGGTGCATCTTGCTTCGGTACGTGACAAGATCACAGGGAAACAAGCTGCACAGCTGTTCCTAGATAGCGTGTTTCGCTATCATGGTCTACCAGAGACCATTGTCTCGGACAGAGACCCGCGTTTCACGGGTGCGTTCTGGGACACCCTGTTCCAGCTACCGGGAACAACGTTGACGGTGTCAACTGCGGACCATCCGCAGACGGATGGTTAGACGGAGCGCGTCAACCGCAGATACTCTTCGCAGTATCTGTGCTGAGGCACCTCGGTCCTGGTCGGAACAGCTGCCTATGGTTGAGTTTGCACTCAACAATGCGGTACACGCATCAGCGGGGTTTACCCCGTTCTACTTGAACTAGTTACGACACCCCAGGTACCTCTAACCTTGCGGGGAAGCACTGATGCCTCCATCGTAAGTGGGGGAGAGACTCGGAAAGCCTTTTCCTCTCAGGTCTCAGAAATCGCGCCAGATATTTTAAAAAGACAACTGTTGTCGTATATAGACGACAGGCTGACGTTGGTCAGTCAGGTTAGAGATGCAGTGCGCTCCTGCTGTTCATCGAGATCATTGGAGATCTCATGGGGCTCGGTGACAGCCCCCTCCTCTTCGTCCTCGTCTGAGGAGTCGAACAGGGATCGGAATCCCTTGGTAATGGAGGATCTGAAGTAGGAGAGCCAGGGTCTGCCCGCTTCTTGTAGCAGCAGTACCCTCTTCAACCCGCTTTTGAGGAGCTTCTTTCGCGGTTTGGGCTCGAGCCCAATACAACCAAGGTAAGGTTCTGGACAGGCGAGCTCGCCTTGAGGAAGCCGCCTTTGCTTCCGATGATTCAGAATCATCAACAGCATCGTCCTGCGAAGGAGCGTCCTGTGCAGGAGTAGGATCCTTCGTGGATCCAGTGGTATCCTCGTCGGACTCCGATCCCATTATCATAGGGTTGTCGAAGCCGGGGACACCTCCCCAGAACTATTATCCCGATAGGCGAACCGGGGTTCACCCGGTCGTCAGGCGACAAGGAGCGAGATCGACTGCTCCCTCTTTGCGCGGCAGCACAGCAACAGGCTTGCTGGACGCCTTGGAAGCCGCCTTGCGGGCTTCTGTGTGCGGAGCGGCCTTGTCTTTCGACTTGGCCTTGCTTTCTTCGTCTCGCGGTCTTGGAGATGAAAGGCGCCGAAATACCGTGAAAGCTTGCGGCCCGAGACGTTTTGAGAGGTTGACGTGTAAACCTCGGAGTGTCTTGCCAACGCAAAAGCTTAATGAAGCCGCAAAGCCACAACGGTGGCTTGTCGATGGGTATCGACAAGGAAAGAAAGAAGATAGCACCGCTCTCTTCCTAACTCCTCATTGTTTGGGGTGCTCCTAACCTAAGTGGGTGAGGATGTAACGGGGTTACATGAGGGGTACCCTAGAAAGGGTACCGCCTCTAGAAGTAGATATACTTCTGTGAGTAATTGTTTTAGATATTCTGTTGTGGGTTGTGTTTGTGTGGACCACACCACTGCCACGTAGGTCTGGTGGCTGAGGGCCAACCAATAATATTAGACCTATCTTTTATATGCATATTAAGGATAAATTATAGTTAATTAGTAGTTTGTAGTACAGGCCAAACGACCTAATTAACTATAAATAAATCAGTCTAAAATATACTCTAAACTGGCTATTAAGTCCCCAAGACCAGGGACTTGTGAACTGTTGTTCACTTAGCGATTTTATACTCTCGACAGCACGCTTCTTCAAGCAAGGTGCTCGTGTGACCCCGTCACACTTACACTGTAAGAGACAAACTCAAAGATCGTGGTTCAATTACAGTAAGAGTTAGGATAATCCGGATGTCCCTTGAGAAGTGTAACCACATCCACAATTAGCCTCTGCGAGTAATGCGTAGAGCTCCGCGAGGTCTTGACGCACCTGTTGGCAATGTTGGCCAAAAGCTCGCCGCTGTTAAAGTCTTCACTGAGTTTCTTGAGTCAGATAGCCTAAGTAGCGAGTCCATAGATAGAATGCATTCATCTTTAACTCCTGATAGCAGCCTACCAATGCAGAACTTCTACTCACTTCTAACAGCCATCTCTATATTCTTACAGACAAAGAAGACCAACAAAGCTTACGCAGTAGATGGATTTCTATCAAAGTCAACTGCTCTTGGCTACTTTACGCAGATTGTCAACTTATTACGCGAACGCTACAACAATGCTGTTTCGGACTCATAGCGAATTGCAAAAATTCGAGAGAAAATGGCAAGTGCAATTGAAGAACGTAAGCTGAGAGCCAATGTTCAGACTAATGACGCTCCTGGTAGCACCATAAAAGAATTTTGCGTGTTGGTGGAATATGTAGTGTTACAAGCTAATGTAGCTACAAGCGTAAAGTCTGTACATGATGCGGCATACGTTTGGAAGAGCTACTAACACTTGCTTCGCTCGAAAGCAGAGCTATCAGTTATCAGAGGCTATTTCGGGAGAATTGCTCTTGCTTATAGCCCGAATTAAGACTTCGGTCGTTTAAGGGGTTTCGATCTACAAGTCACCAGATCGATGGTAGCAGTACATGTTGCATGCATTTGTAGTTCTCTTCGTGTGCTACGATGAACCTTCATAGTACATGTTCCCGCTGGTACCGCGGTACGCTGTATCTGATCTACCCGGAAGTCAAACGTACACGCAGGAGGAGGCTGTCATCTACTGGGAAACCCTCCAAACGTATGCAGACAATGAGCACAAACCAGTTGAAAAACGACAGCGAAAACGAGCCAATGTTGCACGTTACATCACGGAGGTGATACGCAGCTCACTGAAGGAAATGCCACCTGTAATACAACAAACCGTAACATCAAATATGACGAGCCATTCACTGCGTCGCGGTGCAGTTGCCTATGCTAATGCGTGTCCAAAATTTGCAATACAGTGAATTTCATCGCGAGGCGTTTGGTTGCTGGAGTCGCTCACCAAAGCCTTTGCTCTATTTAGAAACAACTACGCGTTAGGATCAGAGCGTCGGCAAGGTGCTAGCAGGATATGACCACCCGACATACGTGTCGTAACACTGACTATTGATCATCTTCAACAGCGGTTGTCAGTTGCTGAATTTGGCCAGCTGATCACCCTTCGAGGTGAACCGCTCCAACATGTCCTGGAGGTGCCGGATATGCAGTACAACGTACCCCTTGATGTCGTCGATATGATTTACGCAGCGCTGCTGATGCATATGAAAGTCGTTCTTAAATGTACCCACTGTGCGAAGTCTTCCAGTACACAACTCACGCACTATGAATACTCACTCCATCGCGCCGTAGCTGCCACCAATGCTCGTCTTGGTTGTCACATCAGCACCACAATGTGATGTGACCGGGAAGAGCTTCTAACAGTGCACTGGCGTTCAGCAAATCATGCACAGGTCAGTACAGCAGTCGCTGGAGGTGATTCGCTATAGGCATCAACAATGGAGATCATTCTCAAGCGGTTAGCTCAGATTAACGACAGATTGATTCCGGTAGAGAGTACATTACCGACATCAGCTTCAGCAACATTTGACTTAGGGCACACAGCGTTTGAAGCCACTGGAATGGAGTTGCCGTCTGCGAATCTCCCTGCTCCAGCGGCAGCATCCACGCTTGCAGAGTGTGTGTTGGACTGATACACAAACAAAATCTGGGAAACTATTAAGGTAGGAAGGAACAATACAAGAGAGCAGATACGAAAGCTGATGTCGATATCATGCTCATACTATACGAGTCGCCGTGCAAAATAAACCAGCAGCCATCGAAATCCAATGCTAGCGAGTATCAGTCTTCGAAATACACGCTCTGGCACAGTCGCTAGAACGCACAGCAAACGAGCGCCTGCATGCACATGGAAGTCTACCACGAAAGCTTCATCGTTGTGCAAGCGCTGTCGACGCTTACGATCAACCCAACCTGCTGCATACCAAGCACTTGGCATGCTTTATCTCGTGCTGAAGTCGAACGCATCCAGCATCGAAGGGTAAACACTCGAGTCGCAGCAGTGTGGTTCCAGCGATCTAGCGTAGCACCTGAACCACAAAACAACACAGTCATCACAATAAACCTGCGGCTGGGATCGAACCAACGTCATGGAGACTACGTCTCCCGCTCTCCCACTGAGCTGCCCAGGCGGGGATGGAGGCTTGTTCTCAATAAGCACGAGCGGAGACTGGAGGAAAAAAGATGGTACGGCACAAGGTGAAAGAAAGAGAATGATCGAGAACGGGAGCTTTCGCATCAATAAGTGGTCAGAAAAACGCATATTTGTATTCATTTAATTGCATTTATCAATTCATTGAATTGGCCGATTAGATAGTCCGGAATAAATAATGATATGTGATGGGTGCTCGCTTCATGTCCATTGTATTAGTAGGATTCCAGAATCCACTAATTACTGCGGTCCCTGTTTAAAACGGTCAGCAATTAGCGTACATTTTTACGTACGCCATCCTGGGATTTTTCGTTTGGAGTTAATTATCTTTCATATAAAATCTGGTCGGATCTCATTGGGTGGTTCACTGTCTGAGTGTCAGTGGTGTATCCTACGCCACTGACCATAGATTATCCATTAAGTAGATACTCTAAATTGTCGGTACCGAGGCCCTCGACTTATAGTGGTCACCTATGTACATTGTGACGGGGTACACCAGCACCTTGCTTGAGGAAGCGTGCTGTCGAGAGTATAAAATCGCTAAGTGAACAACAGTTCACAAGTCCCTGGTCTTGGGGACTTAATAGCCAGTTTAGAGTATATTTTAGACTGATTTATTTATAGTTAATTAGGTCGTTTGGCCTGTACTACAAACTACTAATTAACTATAATTTATCCTTAATATGCATATAAAAGATAGGTCTAATATTATTGGTTGGCCCTCAGCCACCAGACCTACGTGGCAGTGGTGTGGTCCACACAAACACAACCCACAACAGAATATCTAAAACAATTACTCACAGAAGTATATCTACTTCTAGAGGCGGTACCCTTTCTAGGGTACCCCTCATGTAACCCCGTTACATCCTCACCCACTTAGGTTAGGAGCACCCCAAACAATGAGGAGTTAGGAAGAGAGCGGTGCTATCTTCTTTCTTTCCTTGTCGATACCCATCGACAAGCCACCGTTGTGGCTTTGCGGCTTCATTAAGCTTTTGCGTTGGCAAGACACTCCGAGGTTTACACGTCAACCTCTCAAAACGTCTCGGGCCGCAAGCTTTCACGGTATTTCGGCGCCTTTCATCTCCAAGACCGCGAGACGAAGAAAGCAAGGCCAAGTCGAAAGACAAGGCCGCTCCGCACACAGAAGCCCGCAAGGCGGCTTCCAAGGCGTCCAGCAAGCCTGTTGCTGTGCTGCCGCGCAAAGAGGGAGCAGTCGATCTCGCTCCTTGTCGCCTGACGACCGGGTGAACCCCGGTTCGCCTATCGGGATAATAGTTCTGGGGAGGTGTCCCCGGCTTCGACAACCCTATGATAATGGGATCGGAGTCCGACGAGGATACCACTGGATCCACGAAGGATCCTACTCCTGCACAGGACGCTCCTTCGCAGGACGATGCTGTTGATGATTCTGAATCATCGGAAGCAAAGGCGGCTTCCTCAAGGCGAGCTCGCCTGTCCAGAACCTTACCTTGGTTGTATTGGGCTCGAGCCCAAACCGCGAAAGAAGCTCCTCAAAAGCGGGTTGAAGAGGGTACTGCTGCTACAAGAAGCGGGCAGACCCTGGCTCTCCTACTTCAGATCCTCCATTACCAAGGGATTCCGATCCCTGTTCGACTCCTCAGACGAGGACGAAGAGGAGGGGGCTGTCACCGAGCCCCATGAGATCTCCAATGATCTCGATGAACAGCAGGAGCGCACTGCATCTCTAACCTGACTGACCAACGTCAGCCTGTCGTCTATATACGACAACAGTTGTCTTTTTAAAATATCTGGCGCGATTTCTGAGACCTGAGAGGAAAAGGCTTTCCGAGTCTCTCCCCCACTTACGATGGAGGCATCAGTGCTTCCCCGCAAGGTTAGAGGTACCTGGGGTGTCGTAACTAGTTCAAGTAGAACGGGGTAAACCCCGCTGATGCGTGTACCGCATTGTTGAGTGCAAACTCAACCATAGGCAGCTGTTCCGACCAGGACCGAGGTGCCTCAGCACAGATACTGCGAAGAGTATCTGCGGTTGACGCGCTCCGTCTAACCATCCGTCTGCGGATGGTCCGCAGTTGACACCGTCAACGTTGTTCCCGGTAGCTGGAACAGGGTGTCCCAGAACGCACCCGTGAAACGCGGGTCTCTGTCCGAGACAATGGTCTCTGGTAGACCATGATAGCGAAACACGCTATCTAGGAACAGCTGTGCAGCTTGTTCCCTGTGATCTTGTCACGTACCGAAGCAAGATGCACCATCTTGCACAAACGGCATACAAACACCAAAATGCCGGTGTTTCTCTTGTCATCGGCCGGCAGGCCGAAGACGAAGTCGAGGCTCATCGACTTCCAGCAATCTACTGGTACCGGAAGGCTCTGCAGTGGAGCCGAGGCGTGGCCCGAAGGCTTCACCCTCTGACATGTTTCACATGTCTTGACATAGTGTGCCACCCACTTGTACATGCGGGGCCACCAAAATGTCTGAGAGACCGTTTGGTAGGTCTTCTCTCGGCCAAGATGGCCACTCATCGGCGCATCATGTGCCTCGAGAAGTTTGTCATACTCCAGATCCTCATCGTTTGGAACGACAACCCGAGGAGGATCTCTAGGGTCTGTGGAGTAACCCATCGGCAAGCTCATAGCGATGGAGCTGCGCCTGCTGTCAAGGCGTAAGCCTGTCGACTTTGGCGTCCTTGCCACCGGACAAGAACTGCACCAGTTGTGCGTAGATCTCGTCCACCTGATACGCTAAGCGTATCCGATCGTACAGATCTGTCGTGACCCGACTGAGATGGGCTAGCTCATAGTCAGGTCGACGCGACAATGCATCGGCAAGCACGTTGAGCTTGCCCGGCTTGTATTCAACGCGGAAGTTGTATTCCGCGAAGAATGACAGCCACCTCGCCATCCGTTGCGATAGATGCGGCGAGTTGGTGGCAGTCCGCAAGGACGCGTGATCGGTGTAGATCACAAAGGGTCTCGTGCCCAAGAGGTAAACTCTAAACTTGACAAGAGCGTACTTCATTGCAAGTAGCTCCTTGTCATGAACGGGATAGTTCCGTTCGGCAGCCTTCAGCTGCCTGGACTGGAAAGAGATGACGCGTTCGCGTCCTCCATCGTCCTTTTGCAACAGCGCACAGCCTATTGCATAGTCAGAAGCGTCACAGGCGACGCTGAATGACTTGTTTTCGTCCGGCAATACCAGGACTGGCACTTGCTGTAAGCTCGCCTTGATGCTGTTGAAAGCATCCTGGTGCTGTTGCCCCCAGACCCAGTCGGCACCCTTCTTTAAGAGATCCCACAAGGGTCGAGCAAGTTCAGCGCACCTTGCGCTGTACTTATGAAGATAGTTGGCTAAACCCTACTACTTCCTAGGGTCCTTCTGTGATCTTGGGGTCGGCGCGCACGCCGACCCTGCTAACAAAACAGCCTAGGACTTTTATCTCTTCAGCTGCAAAGACGCACTTGTTGATTGGCATAGAGCTTGTTGGATCTCATGACCTCAAACACTCGACGGAGGTGCTTCAGATGTACCTCCATAGCCGTCTGGCCATCTTCGGCACGGCTATGGACGAATATATCGTCGAAGTACATCTGTACGAACGTACGCAATGGTCTAAACATTTGTGTGACCAAGCGATTGAACGTCGCTGGTGCATTCGATAGCCCTTGTGGTATCACTAGTCACTCCCAGAGCATCCCGCTCGGGGTGTTCACTGCGGTGAGAGGAATGTCACTCTCCCGCATCACGATCTGGTAGTATCCGTCGACCAGACCCAGCACGCTGTATAACGTACATCCCAAAATGTTGTTCAACAACACATCCTTGCGAAGGATCGGTATCTGTGCCAGTACCGTCGCATTGTTGTAAGCGTAAACCCGACGCCACTTCCGGTTCGGTTTACGAACGCAGAAGGTTGGCGTCGAGTGCGGGGACTTCGACTCCCGCACCATACCTGACTTCACCTTCTCGGCGAAGAAGGCATCTATGACCTCGCACTGTTCGCGAGGTAGAGGCCACTGCCTTGTGACACAGTACTTTGTGCCAGGCACGAGGTCAATCTCGTGCCGTACTCCCCGATCCGGCGGGAGTTGGGATGGTGGGTGTTTCGACACCACATCCGAGTACTCTTTCACAAGAGGATACACCGGATCCTCTGGGTTCTTGAGGATCTCAGAACCCAAGCGCGTTGCGCGCTGCTTCGTGAACCCCTCCAGGACATCTTCCTCTATTACGGAGGAAGGGTTCAAATCTTCAGGAGAGGTCTCCGGCTTCAGGAGCACCATCTCCGCAATCTCTCCGGCCTTCAACTCGGCCAGGAAGTCCTTCAGGGACAGTTCCTCGAGGTTCAGCAATGCTGACACCTCAGGTAGTGCCTCTAGCTGGACGGCACCTGCCTTCACTTGACGACCGGACACGCCGTCGAAGACATGGTATTGCTCTTCTACCGGCCGTGCCGGTGGAGTCTCAGACTCCGAATGTGGTGCTTTGTTATCCACCTCCGCCCTCGTACTCGTCTTCTTGACCCCGCGTGGAACTTCGTTACCCACACCAGAGGCGCACGCTGCGCTCTCATTCTTCTCGGTCTCTTCGACCCTGCGCGGAACTATGTTACCCACGCCGAAGGCGCTCTCAGCCGCCTCCCCAGCAGCCTCTGCTGCTTGCGGACCTATGTTACCCGCTTGTGGAAATACGTTATTCGCCTGTGGACCTATGTTACCCACTGGTGGACCTATGTTACCCACTTGTGGACCTATGTTACCCACTTGTGGACCTATGTTACCCACACAGGAGACGCCATCAGCGTCCTCCTCAACAGCCTCTGCTGTTTGCGGACCTATGTTACCCGCCTGGTCAGTGCTGTCCGGCACTGCCACAGTCGAAGCCCATACGGCGCGACGACTCTCAGCGTTGGGAGTTGCCCCCGTAGCAATTCCACACGCTTGGTAATGAGCCTTGGTCTCATGATCAGTTGCGAGGCTCATCGCAACATCATCGTTGGAGTCAGCGACTCCCAATACTTCCTCGGGCGCATAAGCGCCTTGGCGGTCTCTCTGGCGCCACTGTCCCGAACAGAGGTGGGAACATTACTCACCAAATCTCTGTCGGAGACCGCGGGCCGGCTAGCCCCAATGGCTTTTCCACGCCAATCGATCCAAGGCTCGTGCTTTTCGAGCCACGGCATGCCCAGGATCAAGTCGTACTTGTCCATGTCTAGGACAAGGAACGACTCCGTGCTGTCAAAGTCCTCAAACTTTACAGCCAGGTCCATCCCGACCCCTGGTACGTTAACCACTGTACCATCGGCACCCTTACTGAGACCCGGCCCCTGCCTTCGCTTTCACGCAAAGCGTAGGCAAACTTGTCACCATTATGTGCGACCGTCTGGCGTCGAGCAAAGTTCGTCAACGCCCCAGAATCAATCAGGATTATGAAGGAACTCCATATTCCCGTACACTCGCGTGTACCACGAGCAGTCCGCCGCTGCTCCTCCTCGTCTCGAGAGCACCCAGGCTCTCAGGGGCTAAGCCTCGATGGCGTGCGCCGTTTGCACTCCTACCATGGGGACTTCGATCTTCCCCAGTAGGGCGCCCCGGCCCTACTGGTGACCCCAATTCCCCTGGCTCTTGGGTCGTGGCTTCTGCCACGGGCCCCTCGAGCCCCTCGAGCCTCTAGGTTTGGAAGGGAACTTCCTTTGCCCTCCCACAGGGCAGGCACGTTGCATATGCCCGAGCTTCCCACATCGTAACAGCGGATGGAGCTCTGTACGGCCGTACCCAGTTCCATGGCTACCGGCCCGGTGCTAGCTCCAGCTTCTGGAGCTCCTTGCACTGCGCCTGTCGACGCATTGTGGCCTTACCACACTGACGTAAGAGTACAAGCCTGTCGATGGCTGTACGTTTCTTGGAGGGCGATATGGATCGCCTCCTACATTGGGTTCGCATGCGCGGAACAACTGTGTGCGGGATGGGCCCACCTTCAGACCATCCATGATCACCTTGATGTGTTCAGGTAGGGGGTTCCCCACCAGAGATGCAGCGAGTACTCGCATCTCCTGGATGTACTCATGTAGCTCATACTTGTTTACAGGCAAGGAAGTGCGAGCGCTGGCGATACTCATAGTTCGCCGGAAGGAAGGCGGCTCTAAGCTGTTGACACAGCTGAGCCCAGGTTGTGAAACAGCCGGGCGACGTCGCTTCGCGCGTGTACGCCCAGGTCTTCGCCCGTCCTCCCAGATTGGATTGGGCGAAAGCGACCCGAAGTCGCTCGGTCGAGATGAGAGCTGAATCCATAGCGAGCTTTACTTCTCTGAACCAGAAGTGGATGTCCTCTCCCTCCTTCCCTTCGCAGGGGATTAACCTCAAGCCTCAACGGCTTAGGTTGAGCTGGCTTTAGTTCAGCCACAGGGGCCTCCAGCCCCTGCACGTGAGCAATGAGTCCTCGCTCATACGTGTCGAACGCCTCGATGCGTTCGACCTGCTCGGCCGGCGTAGCAGCCGCCAAGCTTCGGAGGGCATCTCCTCCAAAGATGCCCACCATCTTCCGGACCGACTCAAACTGAGCGTCGGTCAAACGAGGGAACTCCCCTCTATCCATCTTGGCTTACCTTCTAGGAGCCACAGAGGATTCAGGTAGTCAATCTACCCGCGTAGGCGTGAATTGACTACAAGTGCTACCAAGTGTGACGGGGTCACACGAGCACCTTGCTTGAGGAAGCGTGCTATTAAGCGTATACAAACTCTAAGAGAATGGCGGTTCACTGGTCCCTAGTCTAAGAGGACTTAATAGCTAGAATAAGGTAGTTTTTAGGCTTTTATATTTAGTGGTGAATTCGACGTTTGGCTTGTAATACAAATTGCAAATGAACTTTAATTTGTCCAGTATAAAAGTTGCGGGAAACACATCTCACTAAGAAGTATCTCTTAAGTATACACTCTGAAGTGTGGCTACTTCAACAGGCGGTACTGGTACTCCTCATGTAACCCCGCTGCAAAGGACTTGTGAACGACCGTTGCTTAGGAGTTTGGAAACTCCTGATAACACACTTTCTCTGAGTAAGGAGCTCGTGTGACCCCGTCACAGTAACAGACCCCAAACGGAATCTACCGGTGAATGTCTCTGCAATGGTGAGGTTAATGTCAATTGACCGGGCGAGAAGACCGATCCACAATGGGAATTGGCAAACAGGATGATCACAGTTTCTCCCTCTGATAGTCCAGATCTGTCGAAGATAGTTAAAAAAATATAGCGATATTCGCTGATGAAGAGGAGATGAAAGAAATTGGTTTGTAAATACTCAATCGCGATGACACTCCACACAAATATCTTTTTTCTGATTGTAGTTTTCAAATTACGTCATACTAATGATATGCGCTTGAGGAATCACAAAGGATACTGTGAAGTATTGGGATGTTGATGGCAAAAGCGGAAGCGTAAACATCAAAGCTCACGAAACTACAGAATTCCCCGGCAAATCGCGAAGGTGGGAATTGATAAAGAATGCGAATATACTAATTGTTCACAGGGACCATTCCACGAGATAGGGTATTGAAGTTTTGTTAATAGCTAAGGACTGACATTGCAGAGCATTCTGTCAATACAACACGACTAACGCATCTCGTTGGCGCAGAGCGCGGTAGAGGGCTGACTTGGCTAGAAGATAGAGCATGTCAAAGGCGCGAGTTACCGATTCTGTTAGTGTTACCATGTTGTGGGATTTCACGGTGGTCATCTTGGACAACATGACCTTTTGTGCAAGAATCAAACGTAGATAGTGGGTTTTCATTGTGGTTGTAGGCGTATAGCTTACTGGTATATGCACAGCATGTATCCGCAACACATCATGCTCACTGTGGACTTTCCATTTGCCACCACAATGTAGCAACGCATGCATGTACGCAGCTCTTCCCTCTGACTGCGCAGAGATGCTAACTTTCACGTAATTCAGTATACGTACCAATTTTGCATCAAACTCCGTCACCATCATTTACGTCCATCCATGGGGGAAATTGTAGGGGAATTCTGTACACACAGTGGTCATTTGCACTCTGTACACGACTCCGGTCGATTACGCAAAAGGGAAAACACATCGCTGCTCACATTGTACAACTCGGCAACTCGTTGTCATCTTCACTTTTCATTTCGCCTTGTCCGACGTTGCACGTTTGAAAATGGCCAACGACGAGGTCGAGACGCTCGAAGCAGCGCTCAACTTCATTGCACAGTACGAGGTGGCTTCGGACAATGCAACAGCTAAGGTGAACACTGCTCTAGACGTCACTCACGCCTTTGCGCAACACAAATTCAACCATTCGCACTCACTTGAAATTCCAGATGAGACTGATCAAGTTTCAATGGAAACGGAGCCGTTTGACCCCGATCTGCATGCAGTCGAAGCTTTTATTGATGATTTCAAGTTCGCGAGTAAACTGTTTGAGACGAACCAAGGGGAGATGCAACAATTACTCAATACGTCGCTGAATTCGACAAGTCTTCAAGGTGTTGCAACTGCCTCACCGTCCTGTCACCCGCGACGTCGTCATCGATTGTCGAAGAAGGAAGAGATCAGTGACTTGAGAGACACTGTAGCGGAGTTGTCAAAGCAACTGGATCAGCTACAAGCATCGTCGACACCCAACTCACCAGCAGAGGAGGACGTGCATGTTGGATCGATCTTATCTCAACCAGAGTCGCTGTGGCAACAAGTCGCTACGAGGCAACTTGTGCTACGACAAAAGGCAGAGGAGGAAAATGCAAAGCTGCGGAATCTCGTGGAGACTCGAGTACGACAGACCAAAAATCTCAAGAGGATGCTTAGTCGACGCAATGATGCAGAGGTACGTTAAGCTTTAAGATGGTTTAAATGCACCTTGGACTCATCATGTTGTGTACAGACACTGGAATTAATTGGTCTCAAGCGCCGAAAACTAGTGTATGTTTCTGGGCTACAGCCGAAAGACAATGACGAGGTGTTTGCCGAGCTTCTACAGGGAATAGACGAGCTCTATGTGGGTCTTGGCAAGTTGTACATTGAAAAAGGTATGCCACAAGTTCCGTGTCCTGGACGAAAACGGCAAGTACAACGAGATGCAGTCAATGGAGCGATTGTTATGTTCCTCGACAAGAACTTGGTTCCATTTGAACTGGAGAAGACGCAGAAGGCGGTGTGGAAACTATTTACAGGACGCCACCGCAAAGACAGCCCGTACACTCAGGTACGTTGCTCTGCTTTAATCGACTGCAATGAATAGGAATCTAACATGAAATGACTATTGCAGGGGAAGATCGATTGGGAGAGTCAAGAAACAGGTAACACGGTCACAAACTACATGTCGTTCACATGTGTCGCTGGCAACGTGTCTGCCTTGCTTCAGGTTCGGGAGGTAGCTCGCAAATACGTCACTGATGACCGTGCGACGTTTATCTGTCGGTCTGTCATGGAACCCACACCAACTGGGGAGAATGGTGCTATGGGTTTGAAGTTTAACGAAACAATGACTATCGTAGTACGTCGAGGTGAGCCCTTATCTTCTGACCAGGAGACTTCCATCATCGAGAGTTACCTCTGTGCCACTCGACATGATGAAGGTACAGCGATAGCACGTAAATTTCGAGAAGTTTATGTGGACATTGCGATTGAAGGTTGGGATCGCTCGTACTCGTCCACCAACCAAGATATCGAAAACTTTTTATTTGACGAAGCAACTCATGTCGGTTAATGCACCTGGTCGTCAAATGTCGTCGTGAAAAACATTCCCGAGTTCTTCGTGCTTACGTTTCTATTCACTCCTCAGATCAATCGTTCGGCTGCTTAAGTGGATGTTTACTTACACGCCAGGAGAATAAGCGAAGGATCAGGTTGAACTCATGTTTGCCAAAGCATCAGCACGTGTCAGCGTTACGAAAAATGGCCACAAACTTTGGTGCTTCCGTCTCTCCTTAAAGGATTGCCAAAGGGAGAGACGGATGCGTAGCAAATCTCATACGAGGAGTGGAATGTGCGTGATCAGGAATAAGGATCTGTTTTCACCCCACCATTGTTGGCGAATCACCAATGGTGATAGATTCCCTATTCTGAGTCGTCGAACTGAATAACCACTACCACTAGCGATCACGCCTGTGGTGAGGTTTGACACAACTGCAGCTTTCATGTCGTGCACAATGGCTGACAAAGTGGACCTTCAAGCCACGCTTGTCTTTATCTACAACCTATGTACTGATGTTCATGGTGCAACTGAGCTACCACAATTGATCGACGGGAAGGGTGTCCTGAATTTCGGAGGCGACCCATCCTGACGAGACCTCAGAACACGATGTAGCACTTAGCACATTGAATCAGTGTATTGTCGAGGTTCCCTTAGTTGACAAAGGTACCAAGCTATCACCGTGTGCAAGTCAAAGTGATGACGACAGTCTGGTGGAAAGTGCCCCATGGCCTGAGGTTTCAACTCAACCGACTAAACGACGTCGACGAGGAATACCACGAAAAGATGAGATTGCTGAATTAAAAAAGTTGGCAGCAAAGTTGACGAAAAAGTTGGAAGGGATGAAGGCTTCGGCTGCTAAAGTTGAGGAATTGTCAAAGAGTATGAAGGGTAGTACTCTAGATAAAAAGTTATGGAAAGAAGTTGCGTCGAGACAACTCGCACTTCGAAGAGAAACTGAAGCGCAAAGTGTCAAACTACGTGACGAAGTGATACTCCAAGCGAAATATGCAGCGAATCTCAAGCGTATGCTCAAACGACGATACTGTGAAGAGGTTTGTACTTTTGGATTACATACTTACGAAATGATGCTAACGGATTTTGGGAATTCTAGATGCTGGAAATGATGCCTATTAGTAAGCGTGGACGTAGTGCCGTGGCAAACACTTGTGTTGACAATGAACGCATCTTCGCGGAGTTACTGGAAGGAATGGGTCACATTTACTCCAGCGTTGACGCACTTTTTGCCAAAAAAGACATGGCAAAACTGCCATGTCCTGGTCGTACTCGACAGACACATCCTGAGGTGGTAAATGGCATGTTTATCGAATTGGTGGACAAAACTCAAGTGCTATTTAATAGCCAAATGACTACGAATGCAGTTTGGAAAGCATTGAATGGCAGCAAAACTCGGGATGGAGATATTGCCGAAGCCAAGATACCACAGACTTTTGTCTAAAAGCTCAATCAATGCTTGCGAACTTGCTGTTGTTTTGTACTTTAGTTGTGCATTCAGGACACACAACAATTTGAGAGCGTCTTCAAGTCCTATATGAGTTATACATGCAACACTGCAGGACATTCATCATTCGTTCAAGAAAGTCGAGTCGGTCAGAAGTACGTTGAAGACGATCGGGTGGTGTTTATATGCCGCGGTATGGCTGAACCCCGCACTCGAAGTCTCACCTCGCTTGGATTGTTGTTCCATTAAACTGTCGTGATGGTAGTGCGAAAGGGTCTTCAGGGCAAGAGACTGCCGTCATTGAAAGCTACCTTTAACTCGTTGCGATGACAACAAGGAAGCAGCGCTCAAGTTTTGCGATGCAGTCTTCGTGAATATTGCGATCAAGGGTTGGAACAAGAAGCTTTCACTCTACAGCAAACGCATCGAAAACATCTTGTTTGATGATCATTTGAGCCAAAGCCAACAAACTACTGCCTAGTACGAATTTTACAAGCTTTGACATGCTTTGTTTCGCTTATCTGCAAGCTTTGAACATTTCAAGCACCAACAATGGGATATTCTTGAAGTTGAGCCACCTCATCAACGGCATCACACGTGCTATCGATCAACACACTTTCAATTTCCACCGGGATGCTAGAGATAAGATTCTCCCACAAGGCGATGCAGATTTCGTTGTGTCCTCGTCCACGAAACATTGAGCTAACAGGAATTTCCAGGTCGCGACGTAAACCACTGAAATGAATCATGAGGTGAGTCGATTGACATCCGCTCACTGTTAACGCTTCATCCTGTTGCATCACCATTTGTAAAGTCATTTCAATATGGTAACCGGCTGGGGCGTTGCTTCCTTCAAGCTTGGGCTCTGCTAACATCTTCCAAATGAGCACAATCCGATTCTCTTCTACGTAGACGCGCGAAACTTTTCGAATTTGAGCACCACGAACGGCTTCGATTCCTGGTGAAGCAGAGAAGTAGCTTGTAGTTATTGTATCTCGTGATTCCTCTGAATATTGGCCGTGGAATTTGAACATGTTATTGAAGTCGTGGATCCTTTTGAGGTCACCAGTTTCAAGGCCCTTTAGAATGGTCCAGACAGACTTCTTTACCGTGTGTAAGCTGAACGGGAGCAGATTCCGTTGTGAAATCTCTAACACGACACCAGTTATCGCACTAGAATTTCTTTCCTGTTTCCATCCTGGACATGGAAGAGCATTGACGCCTTTATCAGCGAAATGAGAATCCACGTGCAGATAATTTTCTTCCAATTCGTGCAACATCTTCGTGAATATCTGGGAGTTGTCAGCGGGGGGTGGTAAGTTATTCACATCCTTACTACGCTTCATCGCCAGCATGTTCTCCAGCATCTTCAAATCAGTAAGAAATACACAATGTGAGTGGAATGGCAGTTGAAATTGTAATGTCAATTGTACCTGAATCCTCGATCGACGCTTGAGAATACGTTGCAAGCATTTTGCTTCTTGGACTTGCATTTCGAGCATCTCTCGTAACGTGGCGTTATATTCTTGAGCTTTGCGACGCCTTTCATACTGCCTCATCGCTACATGTTTCCACATAGGGCGATCCTTGTGTCTCAACTGAAAATGCTCTAATTCTTGTGGGGGGCCAGCATTGAGTACTTCGAGTTGTCGCGTCAGCAATTCGACAGCCTCGCGAAGCTTTTTGATTTGTACTCGGCGAGGTTTCTTCGGGGTTTTCTTTCGTTCAACACGACTGTCTATCGTAGTCATCAAGTCGGTTGTAAATTCATCAGAAGGCTTCGAGATGGTCTCCATTGTGGCGGAATCCAAGGACGAATTGTTGTTTAGAATCATCGGCGTCAGAATTTCACCTTCCTTAAAGTTGGAACTATCCACAGCTTTGAGGACATCATCGTCCAAAATATTGTAGTCATCGAAATACTCGAGCATTTGAGCTGCATCGACGCTGACATCCAGATCGCTCTCTAATGAGTTTGAATCGCTTGGGATGTCGAGCGAATACGTTCGACGTAGGAAATCTGGTGAGGCAATGCCTATTAACTCAGATAACTCCATGACCAAGGAATTTTTCTTTGATCACCGTAAGGAGAATTCAGAAATGACCAACTATGATGAGGTGTTATAATAATACTGAGTGAGACTTAGCCGTTTGTAAACTTGATGACGGGACAAGGACTCGTTGTCCGAGCCATCTGTGGATGTGATCAGTTGGTGTCGATTCTTACGGCTGCGTAAGGTGACTTACAGGTTACGATATCCTGCTCTACCACACCCTCGGACTCAACAAATTTTTGCTCTGTCATAGCATCGTTGGCTAATTGAAGATCTAGTTTTGGGATGGTAGAGCTGGGAACTCAGAGGCAGACTCTTGCACCTATGTAAAACTAAGACGAGAAACTCACATGAGTAGACTTCACATATCCGTGTTGGAGTTTTAAAATCGCTAAATCATATTGATATCTCACTACAACTTGTTTGTTTAGTGTGGCCTTCGTCAACTTCATTTTTTCAGTCTGAAGTGGCAAATGATGACACCTCGGTGCTCATGGACACACATGTGTCATCTATCAGCTCACTCTCTATTTCTTGGGGAATTCGAGAGATTAACTTCTCCCATAGGGCAATGCCGCTGTCCATGTGTTCAGGTTCGCGGTACTTAGCATTCATAGGAACACCCAGGTCATGACGTGATGCACTGAAGTGAATCAAGAATTGTGTTGATTCATCTCCACTAAGTGTGGGTTCTTCTCCTGGTCGCATGACAACTTGCAAAGTCGATTGGAGTTGATAACCCATGGACGCATTGCTGCATTTGAGCTTGGGTTCAGCCAGCATCTTCCAGATGAAGACTGCACGATCCTCATCTGTGTACATCCGCATCACTTTACGAACTTGCGCACCACTCGCTTCATCGCTTTCAGGTGTGGCCGAGAAATAGCTGGCGACAATAGTATCACGGGATTCCTCCGTTTCTTGGGCGTGGAAGTTGATCATTTTGTCAATGTCTTTGATTCGTTTTAGGCCACTAGTACCAAGTTCGTTCAGAACCTCATGAGCGATTTTCCTCGTCTTGTGAAAACTGAACGGCAACAAATTTCGCTGGGTCATCTCGAAAACAACGCCGTTCATGGCGCTACGGTTGACTTTCCGCTTCATACTTGGGCACGGTAGGTCGTTCACCCCCTTCTCAACAAAGTAGCTCTCTACTTCAGCATAGGTGGCATCCGTCTCGCGCAACATTTTGCTGAAAATTTGAGTGTTGTCACTTGGAACAGAGGAAACTCGAGCTTTCCTACGTCGCTTCATCCCTAGCATGTTCTCCATCATCTACAGAGAAAACAGTTAGTATTACACGGACAATGTAACACAAAAGCTTCAGGTCGTACCTGAATTTTGGTTCGGCGTTTGAGAATCCGTTGCAAGCACTTGGCTTCTTGCACTTGCATTTCGAGCATCTCTCGCAACATGACGTTGTCTTCTTCTGCTTTGCGTCGTTTGTCAAGCTGTCGCATTGCTACATGTTTCCACAACGAGGGACCCGAGCGCTTCGTCAACGGACCATCAGATTGACACAATACTGGTGCTCCTTGTGGAGGATCTGCCTTGAGAGCCTCCAATTGCTCTGTCAGTTACTCCACCGATTCTCGTAATTCAACAATTTCTTCTTTGCGAGACTTTCGCTGTAGTTTCTTGCTCTCTTCACTACTATCACCACCCACTGTCTTATCAGCGACACGAACGGAGGTTATCAATTCAGAGGCGGAATCGTCAGACCCTTCCGAATGGGACCCACTTGCAATGGTCTCCGTTAACACCAACATCCCATCACTTGCTGCCGTTAACACTTGACTGTCCGATTGGAACAAAGCCCCTTGCTTTGGTGTCGATGGTGTGATGACACCATTCAAAAATTCATCAACATCGAAAGTCTCGATCATTTGAGCTGCTGTATGGATGTCAATGTCCATTCCACCCTCAAGTGAATCGAGTCTGTGCTCAAATTGTGAAGCTGGAGGGATGGTGAATGATAAGGAACTATTCGGTGAATGCATCACCATTGGACTTGAGTTCGTCGTGGAGAATTCAGGAATGAGTGAGTGATTATGACAAAGTCGTGGGATTGCAAGTCCTGTTTGTAGGGGAAGAGAGCGGGTTGGTTTGCGGGCTTGGACGTGATCAGGTCGTACCAAATCTCGTGTCGTAGCCACCTGTAATTTGTTTTAAACTTCGGCTGTGACGCACTCTGTTGCACACTTGAACAATGGAACATGCGTTTTCATTGGGATGGTATAGCTGGAAGCAGACAGGGGGTTCGAACATTCCATCCCACATGCTATTTGTCATAGCAATTCCGTGGAGCTCAAAGCTCATTCAAATTAGCCAGCTATTAATCAGCAGTTTCCAACCCTCGGATGGATACGTTGTGACGTCGTTGTTGTTTTTTTCGCCTCAGTCCTTCAATCTACTACTACGGAACCTCAATTCTATTGAACTAAAGCGGCTAATGGTCTTGTCACGATGGTAGACATTGGACACTACCGCTTCAGTTATGTGCGAATCATGGGAGCTGGAGTTCGTCGCGAGTGTGGGGATGCTAATTTGCAATCATTTCACTGTCTACCACGCGTTATTTAGGCTCTTGTTCCATTCTCGAACGCGCTTCCTTGTTGTCCCACCATCCGAATCGCAGATGAACTCAACATGTTCCACTTGCACCGTATAAACGCTCTTACGTAGGCCTAGTGTACTGAATCGAGCAATTAAGACCAGTGTCTCGCTAGTTGAGTAGTCGGATTGCCTTCTACTGAAGCCTTGGGTATGTTGCAGCTTAAATGACTGTAAAATCAGTGCCAGCTTCGTTGGCATTCATGTTGCTTCGTTGACAGGCTTTGCACGTTCATCGCTGAGGTCATGGGAGCGTTCAATGTCTTAAGTGAAGAAATGTGCGGGAAGAGAGGAGTAAATCACAACGGCATATCATACAATTCATCGTATTATACGCCGTACAAGAAGATTGTAGATGTTTTACATCCGACGTGCTGGGTTTTATTTGATGCATTATTTTTTTCATTTACTTTCTTATTCGTTTTTACGCATGCCGTGAAAAAACTGAATTGTCGCCTACTGAAGTAGAAAGCTAGGGTAAACACCGTGTACCATCGAGCACATGTGAAACTTCCTCTAAACTTCCCAGTAGTTCAAGCAGCGGCGAAATCGTATCTGTTTCTGTTTGAATGTTCACCACACGATGGATGGTACTGTCCCAGTCAAAGCGAGTTGATCCATGCAAGACTAGGTTTTGACCTCGCATCTTGGCAGATACTGTCAAGCCCTCGATGCTGTCTAATAGATACGGGAACACATTTCGTATCGATGACTGGGATACGGTGATTGAGGTTGTCGTTGTAGCAAGTATTGAGTTTTTTGTCATCTGTCTCAGATTCTTGAGCTCGATGTAAACGTCTGGGAAGTACTTAGTCAAGGTCCTCCAGTTATTCACTAACTCTTGACGCCCGATACCTCCACTGAAAGCTACGTCCGAAGCGATAAATGAATTTAAGGCATCGATATCACGAATTTTTGTTCCTTCAGGAGCATGAAAACCCCGACGAAAGATACGCATATACGTCACAGCAGCATCCGAGGCGCTCATTTGGATCGAGGCGCCACCCAAAATCTATTTTCGCTCGCTTTCAAGGAGTTCAATTTGCTCTTTAACTTGCATAATTTTGGTTTTGAGCTCCATGGGTCTATTTTCCAGTTTCTTCCTGTATCGTGCTTGGTTCAATCGGATGCGCTTCGGGCGGTGTTCGTTAACAACCTTCTCCAGTTTGTGAAGTTGACCTCCGTAAGGGGTTTCGTGATGAATAGTGTCCAAATATTCGTTATCGTTTGTCCTTTTCCGTTTGTGCCCATCGATATTGACCCCTGGAAGCTTTTTGATTGAACGAAGTAATGTAGGTGGAGGTGTTTTTAAGAAATTTGATTGGCGTGACGATGCTGAATATCCTTTGCTGGAAAATTGATCCCCATACATTGTCTGCTGAGCCACAGTCGATTGGAAAGTGTTTACTTCTTTGTCATTATCTGGAAGCCGACGGTGGACTGGTAAAACACGCTGCATGACATTGCCAATTACGTCTTCGTTCAGCGATTGGATAGTAGGGGGGTTCAAATTGCTAGGCGTCATTCTCTACGGCTTAAATACAGCGATGTGTCAAAGAACTAATGTCCACGTAAGATATTATAGAATATTGTCAATTTAGTACATCTAAACAAGGAGATGTGGAACACATTGTTGTACATCCAAACATTCATTATGACACAGTAGAAGCACTTCAACCGGGAGAGATTACTGTAGCGATCGAGACCAAGCTATAACGATTTTTCACGAGGTCATTTGTGTAGTCATGGTCCCTTGGGGCGAATACTTCAAGTATTGTACTTGGACCTGCTTCGTTCTTCTTGGTCAGCGCGGGGATCGCTGTTGTATTAACTCCTACTTCATCAAGTTTATCACCGTGATTTTAGCCTGAATTTGTACGCTTGTACGATAATAACGCTAAATGTGCATGTAAAGCTAAGCTCTCAAAAAGGCAAATATATTCTGGACCGCTAACTGTTTCTACGAAGCTGGTTCACTCTGATCGACTTCTTTTTATTTTCTGCTTGCGCTAAGTAGTTTCTCGCAATATAACGCTTCCTTCCAGAAGTATACTCTCGATATCCCCTGTTACACGGCCAATAATTTCATCCCATACCGTAATGGCCATATCTACATCGGCATAAGATCGATAGTCTTCATCGACGGGCACATGGCGTGATATACTGTAGTAGCTTTTGATCACCGTGGTCATCTCGGAGTCGTCGTCAACAGACTCTGATTTCTCCACAATAACTCGAATGTTACACCGCTGCTTGATTGCAGCACGTCCAGAAGTATGCTGAGGTTGCGTCTCCATTCGGCAAATGAATACAATTCGGTTTTCCTCGACATACTTTCTCACCACCTTTCGAATGCGAACAATCAGTAAATCTGTCGATCGAAAACCTGACGAAGCTGCCGAGTAGCTGATCATCATTGTGTTGGATGTCTCTTGGGAATTTTGAGCATAAAAATCAACTTGGCCATTAACATCTTTGACACTTTGTAGTGGTTGCATTGCAAATTGCCCTAGTGCCGTCCACACTGCGTATTCCGTCACCTTCTCTCCAAAGGGAACAAGTTGCTTCACCAAGACTTCCAAGAAGACATCGTTAACGGCATGACGATTGACATGTCGTGTCTGTCCTGGACAAGGAACAAATTTCATCCCCTTTTCGGTGAACTTCTGATCGACTCCGACGTAAATCTCGTCAGTGCATTGAAGAAGTACTCGGAGTTCGTTGAGGCCGTCATCAGGTTTATCATTTGCCAGCATCTTGTGTCGTTTAACACCTAGCATTTCCTCCATCATCTGTGGAATAAAGAACACTAGTTAGTAAATGATAAGCAGACATTGTTTTCGGAAGAATACATACCTCGATCTTTGATCGGCGTTTGAGAATTCGTTTAAGGTTCTTGGCCTCTTGAATTTGCTGCTCCAGCATCGCACGCAGCTCTGCATTATCTCTTTCGGCTTCCTGGCGACGTTCGAGTTGTCGAGCTGCAATCTGCTGCCACAACATACTAGAAACATTTCCACTCTGTTGTTCGTTGTGGCTATCACTTGTTTGTATAACCCCCGTTTCTAGTGACTGCAATTGTGTCGTAAGTTCTTGAACAGTCCCGTGGAGAGCATTGATCTGTTGCTTCATTGAAATTCGATGTCTTTTCTTAGTTTTGGGTTTGGTTGCTTGAGGTAGATCACGGACACTCGAGTCTTCAGCATCCGTGCCTGAAGTACTGGATGTGTCAACATTTTCAGCTGGAGTTGAACGGGTTTCAGACTTGTGTAGATTGTTTGACAGGTTCTCGAGATAGTCCGATTCTTCGAGTAATTGCAATGCAGCTTGGAATCCCTCATCATTGTCAAGTCCAGTCGACTCCAATTCAAGATCATCAGGCAGTTCGAGCGAGTGTGTCCGGTTTAACACGGTCGATGATGTCGTGGGCACCGAAGATGCAGCATTGGGAACCACGAAGTCCATACTGAAGTTGATGATTTTATTTTCATTCACCATGGAGTCGAGCTTACTAGCAATGAAAGTCTGGTCTGCACCACACGTCAAAGCACTAGCCACACTCCTCTGCCTCTGTCAGTTGGATTTTCCTGTACACATGTTGGTTAATCGGATCCCAAACGATTTGTCAATATGACACAGTCGTTGAGCTTTGAGGTACCGAGCAACGTCACCTCTGTCCTCATGCTCACTCAAGTACTTCCTGTTGTCATGGTGACAAGGTGTCACTGGTAACAAGGTGTCACTGGTAACAAGGTTAGAATAATACTAATCCAGACAAACAAGATGAACTGCGTTGTTGTAAACTCTTTGAGTCATTACGGTTCGTGCACGTTGATTGCTTGCAGCTGTGTGTAGGAGTGGATTTTGAGAGATGCAGCAGACAACAACACGACAGTGAGTGTGGTCATAGTTGTGTTCAACCAATCCAGAATTCCGTGGCACGAGACGATCCTCAGAACATGAAGAGCACTTCTTCACATGTTTCGAGCACAATCTGGCAAAGGTGCAATGTTAGACTAACTCGCCTGAAGACTTCGACAAGGTCTCCCACCTGTTGAGGTAGCTGGACTTGAATGAGGTTTTCCAGTCGCCTAGCCACTCGAAGCTGGTCCTGTAGTCGTTCTCGCAGCGTCATGTTCTCCTTTTCCGCCTCTCGCCTTGCTTTCAACTGCCTCAAAGCTAGCTGCTCCCATGTCACGACTTCTACACCTGAACTAGACGCTGTGCAATTGTTCCCGTTGTTCGACTTTAACAGCAATAGCACTCGAGATGCGTGACTTAGCATCGTCACTCAGCTGGAGCCAGGTGCAAGCGGGACAAGACGAGTTGGGCGACGGTACTCTGCGACGCTCTTCTCAAAGGGGGTTTTTACTTCTAACTGACGGTTTTTCCTCCTCGTGCATGGCACGTTGTGTATTGGGATAAGGTATATGAATGAAAGCATTCTGGTTTTGGTCGAGTTGCACACAGGTCTTCTTCGCATCTCCTGTTCACGAAGCCACGCAGCAGGAACACCTGCAACTCTAGAGACGACGTCTGCTAGGTTATGAGCCCAAATTGGTTTGTGGACAAAGAGTTCTAAGTGAAGATGAGCCAAGGTTCTCAACGAGGAGTGCAAGGCCAAAACACAAGCCCAAGCGCGCCGCCGGTAGTCGCGAGCTCGGCAGGGCAGACTTCGACGGCACAGTCGACTTCAGTGACTACTGCTACGGGTGGAGGACAACCTTCAGTGGCAGTGTCGAGTGTTGGAGGAGGTCAGCCTAGTGTGGCAGCAGCGCCGCCTGTGCAAGCGGGTGTGCAGCAGACTGCAAATCCTGTGATGTCATTGAAGCCCCTGGGCAGTAGCAAACCACCTAAGTTTGACGATACGTTTGAAGTTTATCAGTTGAGACTGAGGCTTTACCTGCAACAGCGGGATTCATGGAAGGTGGTCACCGGTGAGGAAGTGCGGCATCCAGACAACCAGGTGTTGCAGCGCCAATTTGATGATCGCAATAGTCTGGCGATGGAAACGATTATACGTGGTGTGAAGGGAGATGATGCGCAGAAGGTGTGCGTGTATGAGTCAGCGAAAGAGATGTGGGATACACTGGTCGCGGAGAAGACTCAGCGTGACTTCTCGTATGCAGTTCACCTGAAGCGTGAGATTTACATGCACGCGTATAAGCCGGGGCAGAAGATGGCAGATTATATCCAGGAGATGAATTCACTGCGGCAGCGATTGCAGCACATGGGACCAAGCTTTATTATCGATGACACGTCCATGTCACAATTGCTGCTGATGGGAGTGTGTGCGGTTCACCGAGAAATCGTGACACAGTTTGACTTCTCCTACAGGCAAGGAAATCCTCCTACCTTGCAGCAAGTGAAAAATGCGTTACTCTCTCGTGATGAAATGGATAAAATGGCAGCAGATACAGCTGGTAATAGTGGTGTTACGGGAAATGGAGAGCGAGTAGTTATGCATATGCAGAGTCCGAACTCTGGTGGTAAACCTGGGCAAGGACAACCACAGACAAGACAAGAGCAGACTACTGGAGCTGGAAAACAACGATTAAAACGTTGTTATCACTGTAAGAAGCTTGGACACCTGCGCCGTGATTGCTGGTTCTACAAGAATAAGCAGAATAAGGTCAAGGGAAAGAACGGCGGGGGCGGGCAGGATGGTAAGGAGAAGGGCAAGAAAGGCGGAAAAGGAGGAAGTGATGATTCGACGAAAAGCGATAAGCCGACTACTGGTGCCATGGGATACATGCGCTTTATTTCTCATGCCGGAGAACCAAGTGAGAGCAGTAGTTCGGAGAGTGAAGAGTTCGTTGGTATGGCGATAAAGAGCGACCGGCGTAGTCCTGATGGAGATTGGATGCTGGACTCTGGCACGACATCGCATGTGTGCATCGAACGCGATTTGTTCACAAGTATTAAGAAGTCGAAATCAGCGTTCAAAGTTTGGGATGGAGGTGTAACTCGTGGTGAATTGTGTGGATCAGTTGTGATACCTGTCATGGATGCAGTCACACGAAAGTCGATGACTGTGATGCTTGATAAGGTGGAGTTTTCTTCATCTGGGCCTGTGAATTTGATTAGTATGGGTCGTATGTTGAAATCTGGCTGGACGGTGTCCTCATCCCCGGAGAATGAGTTGCCAGTGAAAATGTTTCTGACTCGTGGCAATCAGAGATTGGAATTTATCTTTCATGGTGAGCATTTTTGGTTGAATAATGGCAGCTTTGGTGAAACAAGTGCAGTAGTGATGGCAACTGTTAACGCGGATGGTGGTCCATTGATGCGATGGCATGAACGATTAGCACATCTGAACGAGGCAGCATTGAAGTTTATGGTGAAGCATGACGTGGTGGCAGGCATGGATATTTCAGAAGAGCAACTGAAAACGAAGCTCAAGTGCCTGAGCTGTATGTCTGCGAAACAAAAGCGCAAGTCGTATGGGAATGCGACGGACAAGCGAACCACGGTTAGCTTTGAGCGACTGACGTCTGACGTGTGCGATATGGGAGCTTATGTGCCTGGCATTGGTGTATCTCGGTACTTTCAACTAATTCACGACGAGGGATCCCGATACAAGTGGTGTTATATTATTGGCAAGAAGAGTGAAGCGTCAGGGAACGTGCAGCGACTCATTGCAGAACTGCTTGCTCAAGGCAAGCTGATTAAGAAGTTTACTAGCGATGGTGGAGGAGAGTATGTTAACACTGAACTGAAGGAATTCCTGAAGTCAAAGGGAATTGTGTTCATCCCCACCCATTCGTACACGCCCGAGGAGAACTGCCTAGTGGAGAAGATGAACGGCGTGCTAGTAAACAAGATGCGTGCGGTCATGCATGCAGCTAACTTGCCAAGTGTATTATGGCCTGAAGTATTGCAGTATGTGGTCGAGGTGGATAATCTGAGTCCCACAAAAGCCTTGAAAGGATTGACGCCCACGGAAAAGCTGACAGGATCGAAGCCGAATATTGAAGGACTGAAGGTCTGTGGCTGTGTGGCGTACGTGTTCGTTCCGAAGGAGACTCGAAAGAACAAGCTGTCGGCGAAAGCTGAACCAGCGTTGTTTCTCGGTCTTCCAAAGACAGGACATGGATATCGACTGTTGCATCTGCGAACTGGAAAAACGGTTGAAGCCCGCGACGTCAAGTTCCGTGAGGATGTGACGGTCGAACGAACGTATGTGAATGCGTTGCTAAAGGGCAGACAAAGTTACTATCCTCAAATACCATTTGTTCCTCTTCCTGTGGAGTATGTTGCAGAGCAGTCAGTACGGGCTGGTGCGGTGGATTCAGTGCGTGCGGCTATGAATGACATTACTGGTACTGAGTCGACAGACAATAGGCATATGCACGTTGAGGATGAACAACCACGGCAAGAATGCCAAGATGATCGCGTTGTTGCAGATTTGGTGGGAGATGTGAGTGCAGATTTGGTGGGAGATGTGAGTGCAGATTCGGTGGGAGATGCCAGTAATGAGTCGATGAATGATAACGAGCTGATGCCTACAGCTGATCGACTTCGTCCATGGAGTCAAAGACATGGTAACAAGAAATCTGCAGACAATCAACCACGGCGAAGCTCAAAGAGATTGCGTGGGTTGAGACGATCCGAGCGACAGAAGAAAGCAAATGTTCGGCTGAAGGACTATATCATGGCTTCTGTGGAAGCGATGGAGGAGCTGTCGGGTAATCCTGCGTCAGCAGAAGAGGCGTTGAACTCGCCGCAGCGTGATAAATGGCTGGATGCCATGCGCTTGGAGATGGATGCACACAGAGTTAACGGTACTTGGAGACTGGTTGATCGTCCTAAGCAACCGTGCAATATTTTGAAGACTACTTGGGTGCTTCGAGTTAAGTTAAACGAAAAGGGCAAGGTCGATCGGCGCAAGGGCCGTCTAGCAGTCTGTGGTTATGGCCAGAAGTACGGTGTCGATTACGTCGATACGTATTCACCGGTAGTGAGGATCGAGACAGTGAGAATGCTGTTGATTTTGGCGTTTCTGCTGGATCTGGATTGTTGCCATGTTGACTTTGTCACTGCTTTCCTGAATGGTGAGTTGAAGGGTGTCAAGATTTACATGGAACAACCGGAGTACTTTGACGATGGAAGTGGTCGTGTATGCGAGTTGCTGAAAGGACTATATGGTCTAAAGCAAGCTTCACGTTTATGGTATCAAACGCTGCACAAACACCTGCTGGATATTGGCTTCACTCAATGTGATTTTGATGTGGGTCTCTATCAGCACTGGAAGGATGGACGTGTGGTATACGTGACTGTGTACGTTGATGACCTGCTAATCGCTGCAAAGAAAGAGGATATTGAGCAAGTGATTGAGGATCTAAGCAATAAGTTCGCTCTCAAAAATCTTGGGCGAGTGAAGCACATTTTGGGTATGGAAGTAAAGTTTATGCCTGGTGAGGTGCTGTGCATTTCACAGGCAGCATACATCGATCGAATTCTCGAACGGTTTGGAATGCGGGATTGCCGACCACTGGGATCGCCGCTGATGCAAAATGAGTACTTGCCGCCGATTGAGACGGATGAAAGAAAGATAAATGATCCAAACGTGCCTTACAGAGAATTGATCGGTGCACTGCAGTATTTGGTCGCCTGTACACGACCTGATCTGGCTAATGCTGTTCGAAGTTTGTCTCGGTATTGTGGAGCATACACAATGGAGAACTACTTGTGTGCAAAACGGGTTCTGCGGTACCTGCAGGGTACGCGAACGTTTGGATTAGTCTATCGACGGACTAGCAGAGTGTTGCCGATAAAAATTGATGGGTACAGTGATGCTGACCATGCAAATTGTCCGGACACCAGTCGGTCCGTGACAGGCTACTTGCTGAGATTGAATGGTTGTACGTTCTTGTACAAGAGCAAGCAGCAGACGAAAGTTACGACTGCTACGTGCAGTTCGGAGTTGATTGCGGCGAGTGCATGCGTGGATGACATGATATGGGCACGAAAATTGTTGAAGGAGATACGTGGTGAATCTCCGCCGTGTTCCAAGTTGTTCATGGATAATCAAAGCACGATTATGGTGGCTACAGAGCCTGGCAACTACAAGAAAATGAAACGCTTTGCTAAGCTGAGTCGTGAAATCGCTGAGTTCGTGAAGAAGGACAAAGTTCAAGTGGAATACGTCCCCAGCGCGGAAAACGTGGCTGATATCTTCACGAAGGCGTTGGGACCTCAACGGTTCCAGGGTCTGCGCCAAGCGTTGAACGTCGAGGACGTGTCAACAGCAATTCCGGTCCAGCATGAGTGAGGTGGGAGTAACAGCAATAGCACTCGAGATGCGTGACTTAGCATCGTCACTCAGCTGGAGCCAGGTGCAAGCGGGACAAGACGAGTTGGGCGACGGTACTCTGCGACGCTCTTCTCAAAGGGGGTTTTTACTTCTAACTGACGGTTTTTCCTCCTCGTGCATGGCACGTTGTGTATTGGGATAAGGTATATGAATGAAAGCATTCTGGTTTTGGTCGAGTTGCACACAGGTCTTCTTCGCATCTCCTGTTCACGAAGCCACGCAGCAGGAACACCTGCAACTCTAGAGACGACGTCTGCTAGACTTGCTGGTCTGTGTGTCACCTTTGAACTTCGACTCGTTGGCGAGCCCTTGATGCTTGAGAGCGTTAAGACATTCAAGCTGGTGCTCCAACTGCTTCACTACTCCGCGCAAGCGGATGACACGGTCTCGCACTCGTCCGTGTTCTTTGTATGGAGTAACAGTGCTATTCAAGTGACAAGATGCAGCAGTGCGACTTAGTTTGCTCGGAAGGCGGTCTCTATCCTGAATCTGAGGATCTAGATCACGTTGCTGGACGATTTCTTGGTTATCAGGAAGTTCTACTGGAGTCGAGGTGAATGTATCTTGGATTTCGACCCAGCCAAACACCCCAGTACTATCAACATCTTGTTCAGTCATGAGCAGATCGAAATTGGTGGAGTCGATGCAGGCCAGAACTTCATCGAGTGAAAGGTTTTGGTCATTGAGCAAACTGGAGATCTTATCCATGGTGGAGTAGAAGATTAATTTGTAAGTGACTCAACTTCTTCGACTGAAGGTGCGTGGTCCTGCTGCATGCGTACCGATAAATGTTCTCAATTATGTAGGTCCCTCGAGTAAAATGCAGTGTTACCTCGGATTTAGCATATCCCGTGTGACGTCAAGAAGTCGAATGGAATGATTGTTGTGCGGTGCCTACGATGAAGAGCATTGTCCACTAGTCCCGACACCTAGATTTGGATTGGTTTGGCCACTTTCAATATGATAGTATCTTAAAGAGAGCAGTAGTCCTACGAAGGCAAGAACACAGGATTTTTGTGGGTAGTCGGGATTCAGCACTTCTAGATTCATTGTTGTCCTGAGTTGGTGTCTAGACTACGTTGGATTCTAAGCTGCAGTATGCATCTAATAAAACCGATTCAACATCCACCGGGAATTGAGGCACGAGTTTGTCCCACGCAGCGATAGCCATTCGAGTCGATGGATCTTCCTTGGAAGTCAAGGCCGCTCGTTCCGCGCTGAAGTAGACTTTCATCATCGTTGTAGTACCGTCGTCTTTATCTCCCGTATCAACCTTGTTCAACATTATCTGCATCGTGGTTGTCGCACTAACTCCTTGTTTTCTACTTTCAAACTTGGGTTCCGAAATGATCCGACAGACAAACGTAGTTCGGTCACTGCCTTTGTATCGCCTAGCAACCTTCAAATTATAGGTTCCAGTAAGATCTTCGATGCCAGATATGACAGCGAAGAAGCTGCTTTGCAATGTATCGCCATTTTCCTTCATAAAGTTTTGGTGAACATTCACCAGTGTATTTGAACCCCCAACACCTCGCAGATTAACCAGCGCAAGCCGACGAAGACATTCCCACACTGCTTTCTCGGTTACCTGCATGTCGAATGGCAGCAGTCGTTTCTGTAACACTTCGTAATATACTCCATCGACGATCTCCAGGTTTGCGGTACGCACGTGACCTGTATAAGGCATATTGTCCACGCCTTTCTTCATAAGCAAATCGTCCATACCGACGATTATCTGGTCAGCTTCATACAGAAGTGTCTGAAAGGAGTGTTCCTTGTCGGTTGAAGTGTTTTTCAAAAGCTGCTTTACTCCTTTTATGCCGAAAGCCTCTTGCATCGACTACAATGAACACAATGGAGGGTTAACACAAGAAACGGTTTAAAACCCTGCTTAACGTACCTCAATCCTGGATCGTCGTTTTAAAATTCGACGCAAATTCTTCGCCTCGAGTATCTGGATCCGCACCATTTCTCTCAGAGAAGAATTTTCAGTTTCTGATCTGCGGCGACGATCGAGCTGCGATAATGCAACTTGTTGCCACAACTTCTGGGTTCTTGACGAAGTTATCCTCCCCGCAGTGCAGTTTCTTGCTTTCTGAATTCTCTTGAGCTCAAGAGACTGAAATTGAGCCTTCAATGAGGAAAGCTTTTTGCTTAGTGTTTCTAGCTCTTGTTTACGGGAGCTCCGATAAAGTTTAGCAGAGTTTGCTTTCGTACATGACTGTAGAAAGTCGTCGTCGTGTTCATTGAGCTGGTATGCTTCAGTGTCGCTGGTTTGATCGCTGTTTGTGCTACTTGTAATCTCAGACGTCAATTCGAACAGATCCGTATCCTCTAGCAGTTCGACGGGACTGCATTCGCGGAGAAACTTGTTGATGGCATCGAAGGAAGTATCAAGGACTTCCGCATGGGCACACGTGATCGTCATACTAGTGCTTGGACATTGGGAACACGAAGGAAATGTCGATGAGTATGGATGACTGGTTTTCATTGTCACGTGAGGTGAGCAATTAGGAAGTGTTACACGATTTTTGAGTGAGTTGTTGGTTAAGTCCCGCAATCGCCGTGCCATCAAGTCCCGCAATCATCGTAGCCTCGAATAGAAGCGAGTAATAGTTGGTACGATTTGTATACGCATGAACATGCGCATACTGCTTGAAAACATACGCTTTGAATCCGATCAGTAAGAATGGCCTTAAACACTGTAAAAAGCGGCCTACATCAGTGAGGGTTAGGTCGGTCTAATCCGCTAAAGATAATGGAGGCTTCAATCACTGAAAAATCAGCCACTATAAGCGATAAGTACTAAATATGGTATTGATTAAGTATGTATGCACGAGCAAATGCGGTAATAGTTAGTGTTGGTGTTATATCCATACTCAAACGTAGTTTAGCTAAACTCAACGATATTTGGTATGTTCACATGACTGGCGATTTAATGGCGCAACGTCTGATGGTCGCTCTACACAGAAAAAATCAATAGTGCTGTTACTCTGAGATACAGTTTGGTTGGTCAAATCCTTCAAAACCAGTTTGCTGACTTATCGTCAAGCTACCCTCTAGCGGTGTCCCAACAGAAAGCGGTGACTGTTCAGTTGACAGAATATCATCAGTAATAGTTGGTACGGTAGGGCATCGAACAAAATCAGGGACAAATGAATATTCTGAAGTAGTGTGACGGGGTTACATGAGGGGTACCCTAGAAAGGGTACCGCCTCAAGAAGTAGATATACTTCTGTGAGTATCGGTTTTAGATACTCACTCGTGGGTGGTGTGGACCACACCACTGCCACGTAGGTCTGGTGGCTGAGGGTCAAACAATAGTATTTGACCTACCTTTTATATGCATAATTAGGATAAACTATTCTTAATTAGTTATTTGTATTACAGGCCAAATGGACCTAATTAACTACACCAATGCACGGCGCTATTCAAAAACTCGACATTCAAACTCAAATAGTGTGAAATGAAAATCAAAATTTCCTGTACGATTTAATACTGATCGAGATATACGTTTTCATAGGAGATATTGGTTGGTACTCGCGCGTGGCGCGAAGTGTTGGCGCCAAAACTTTTCATTCTCAATTTGGCTCGATGCCAACCACCAAGTACAAGACATACCCGCACCATGTGCGCGCGTGCTTGTTGAGAGTTGCCAAGGACGATGGTGACTGGAAGGCTGTTGCAGAACTTTACAATGTTGATGGACGGACGGCATGGGGGTGGATTGATGCAGCTACAAATTCTGGCGATTGGAGTGGAGACCAAAAGAAGCGTGGGGGATCCAAGAAGAAATTCCTTCCTGCCCACATTGACTATCTGCTTGAGGAGCTTGCATCTACGCCTGAGTTGACGCTCGTTCAGATGGCGGAGCTCGTTGAGCAGAAATTTGGTGTCGCCATATCTCGCGAGACAGTTCGCCGTGCACTTGATGCGCATAGCTTCACAGTCAAGAAGCTCCACCGTGATGTTGTCACTCGCAATAGCCCTGCTAACAAGCAGAAGCGCGCTGACTACGTGATCAAGTTCTATGCTGTGCTTGCAAACGGGAAGAAGGTTTTCTATTTAGATGAGACGAACTTCAATTTGTGGTGCTCACGCGGGCGCGACTGGAGCGCACGTGGGCGCCGTGCCGTACAGACTGGTGTTGCCAGTAAGGGCAAAAACATTCATGTCATTGCTGTGATTTCAAGCTCAGGCCTGGCCTATCAAGAGTCGCAGCTCATAGCCGACCTTGCGAATGAGTTTATTCGGCGCTTCTTGCGCCACATCAGCACGACCATGCCATTGGATGAGGTGGTGGTAGTGCTCGACAATGCACCGTGCCACACTGATGCCGAAGATGTCTTCGGCGAGGAGGAGTTCGAAGATGCTGAGGTACTGAAATTGGGGCCGTACTCCCCAATGCTGAATCCTATTGAGAACGTGTTCTCTGTTTATAAAAGTGCCGTCAAGCGATTTCTTGCGCGCCAACGCCCTGCAATTCTGCGTGTACCGGATGGAACTACGATTACAGAGCATCGAGCCAAGTATCTTAAACTTGCTGCTGATCCTCTCTTTGTTGAAATTGTGACACCAGAGCTCTGTAACAGGGTATTTTGCCACTCGTTGCCACATCACCAGCGCGCTCTCCGCTACGACGACATGGAAGTAGGCACATAAAATTTTAATATCAGTTGTCACAGTCACTAGACTTTATGAAGGCATAAATTACAACAGGTTTTTTGATTTTCATTTCACACTATTTGAGTTTGAATGTCGAGTTTTTGAATAGCGCCGTGCATTGGTGTATAAATAAATCAGTCTAAAATCTACGCTAAACTGGCTATTAAGTCCCCTAAGACCAGGGACTAGTGAACCGCCGTTCACTTAGAGTTTGTATGCTCTTAATAGCACACTTCCTCAAGCAAGGTGTTCGTGTGACCCCGTCACACTTGGTAGCACTTGTAGTCAATCCACGCCTACGCGGGTAGATTGGCTACCTGGATCCTCTGTGGCTCCTACACGGTAAGCCAGGATGGATAGAAGCCATCCTGGGATCAAATGAGTTCCCTCATTTGATCGACTCTCAGTTTGAGTCGGTCCGGAAGATGGTGGGCATCTTTGGAGGAGATGCCCTCCGAAGCTTGGCGGCTGCTACGCCGGCCGAGCAGGTCGAACGCATCGAGGCGTTCGACACGTACGAGAGAGGGCTAATCGCCCACGTACAGGGGCTGCAGACCCCCGTGGCTGAGATGAAGCCAGCCCAACCTAAGCCATTGAGGCTTAAGGTTAACCCTATGAGGGGAAGGAGGGAGAGAACCTCCACTTCTGGGTCAGAGAGGTAGAGCTCGCGATGGACGCGGCTCTTATCTCGACCGAGCGACTTCGAGTCGCTTTCGCCCTGTCCAACCTGGGAGGTCGGATGAAGACCTAGGCGCACACACGCGAGGCGACAACGTCGGGTTGTTTCACAACATGGGCTCAGCTGTGTCAACAGCTTAGAGCCGCCTTCCTTCCGGCGAACTATGAGTATCGCCAGCGCTCGCGCTTCCTTGCCTGTAAACAAGGGAAGCGTGAGCTGCATGAGTACATCCAGGAGATGCGAGTACTCGCTGCATCTCTGGTAGGGAACCCCCTACCTGAACACATCAAAGTGACCGTGTTCATGGATGGCCTGAAGGTGGGCCCATCCCGCACACAGTTGTTCCGCGTGCATGCGAACACTATGGAGGAAGCGATCCAGATCGCCCTCCAAGAGGAGTACAGCCACCGACAGGCTCGTACTCCTACGTCGGTGTGGCAAGGCCACAATGCGTCGTCAGGCGCAGTGCAAGGAGCTCCAGCAGCTGGAGCTAGCACAGGGCCGGTACCCATGGAACTGGGTACGGCCGTACAGAGCTCCATCCGTTCCTACGGATGTGGGAAGCTCGGGCACATGCAACGTGCCTGCCCTGCGGGAGGGCAAAGGAAGTTCCCTTCCAAACCTAGGGCTCGAGGGGCCCGTGGCAGAAGCCGCGACCCAAGAGCCAGGGGAACTGGGGTCACCAGTAGGGGCGGGGCGCCCTACTGGGGAAGATCTAAGTCCCCATGGTAGGAGTGCGGTCGGCGCACGCCATGGAGGCTTAGCCCCTGAGAGCCTGGGTGCTCTCGAGACGAGAAAGAGCAGCGGCGGACTGCTCGTGGTACACGCGAGTGTACGGGGATATGGAGATCCCTTTAGAGTCCTGATTGACTCTGGGGCGTCGACGAACTTTGGTCGACGCCAGGCGGTCGCGCGGAATGGCGACAAGTATGCCGACGCTTTGCGTGAAAGCAAAGGCAGGGGCCAGGTCTCGGTGAGACTGGCCGATGGTACGGTGGTTAATGTACCTGGGGTCCGGATGGACCTGGCTGTAAAGTTTGAGGACTTTGACAGCTCGGAGTCGTTCCTTGTCCTAGACATGGACAAGTACGACTTGATCCTGGGCATGCCGTGGCTCGGAAAGCACAAGCCCTGGATCGATTGGCGTGGCAAAGCCATTGGGGCTAGCCGGCCCGCGGTCTCCGACAGAGCTTTGGTGAGTAATGTTCCCACCTCTGTTCGGGACAGTGGCGCCAGAGAGACCGCCAAGGCGCTTATGCGCCCGAAGAAGTACTGGGAGTCACGGACTCCAACGAAGATTTGCGATGAGCCTCGCAACCGGTCACGAGACCATGGCTCATTGCCAAGCTTTGACGGCAAGGCCCAACGCTGAGAGTCGTCGCGCCGTATGGGCTTCGACTGTGGCAGTGGCGGACAGCGCAGGGTACGCTGAACTAGCTCGACCCTTGTCGGATCTCTTAAAGAAAGATGCCGACTGGGTCTGGGAGCAACAGCACCAGGATGCTTTTGACAGCATCAAGGCGAGCTTACAGCAAGCGCCAGTCCTGGCCTTGCCGGACAAAAACAAGTCATTCAGTGTCGCCTGTGACGCTTCTGACTATGCAATAGGCTGTGCGCTGTTGCAGAAGGACGATGAAGGACACGAACGTGTCATCTCCTTCCAGTCCAGGCAGCTGAAGGCTGCCGAACGGAACAATCCCGTTCATGACAAGGAGCTACTTGCGATGAAGTACGCTCTTGTCAAGTTTAGAGTTCATCTCTTGGGCACGAGGCCCTTTGTGATCTATACTGATCACGCGTCCTTGCGGACTGTCACCAACTCGCCGCATCTGTCGCAGCGGATGGCGAGGTGGCTGTCATTCTTCTCGGAATACAACTTCCGCGTTGAATACAAGCCGGGCAAGCTCAACGTGCTTGCCGATGCATTGTCGCGTCGACCTGACTATGAGCTAGCTCATGTCAGTCGGGTCACGACAGATCTATACGATCGGATACGCTTAGCGTATCAGGAGGACGAGAACTACACGCCACTGGTGCAGTTCTTGTCCGATGGCAAGGACGCCAAAGTCGACAGGCTTTCGCCTCGACAGCGGGCGCAGCTCCATCGTTATGAGCTGGCCGATGGGTTACTCCATTACCGAGTAGACCCTAGAGATCCTCGTCGGGTTGTCGTTCCAAACGACGAGGATCTGAAGTATGACATACTTCTAGAGGCGCATGATGCGCCGATAAGTGTCCATCTTGGCCGGGAGAAGACCTACCAAATGGTCTCTCAGACATTTTGGTGGCCCCGCATGTATAAGTGGGTGGCACACTATGTCAAGACATGTGAAACATGTCAGAGGGTGAAGCCTTCGGGCCACGCCTCGGCTCCACTGCAGAGCCTTCCGGTACCAGTAGATTGCTGGAAGTCGATGAGCCTCGACTTCGTCTTCGGCCTGCCGGCCGATGACAAGGGCAACACCGGCATATTGGTGTTTGTCTGCCGTTTGTGCAAGATGGTACATCTTGCTCCGGTACGTGACAAGGTCACCGGAAACAAGCTGCACAGCTGTTCCTAGATAGCGTGTTTCGCTATCATGGTCTACCAGAGACCATAGTCTCGGATCGAGACCCGCGTTTCACGGGGGCGTTCTGGGACACCCTGTTCCAGTTGTTGGGAACTAAGTTGACGATGTCAAACGCGGACCATCCGCAGACGGATGGTCAGACGGAGCGCGTCAACCGCGTTCTCGAAGATACGCTTCGCAGTATCTGTGCTGAGGCACCTCGGTCCTGGTCGGACCAGCTGCCTATGGTTGGGTATGCACTCAACAATGCGGCACACGCATCAACGGGGTTTACCCCGTTCTACTTGAACTGGTTACGACACCCCCAGGTGCCTCTAACCTTGCGGGGTGGCACCGTGGCCTCCATCGTAAGTGGGGGAGAGGGTCGGAAAGCTTTTTCCTCCCTGGTCTCTAATATTGAGCCCGAGTCTTTAAAAAGACAGTTGTCGCCGTTTATAGACGACAGGCTGACGTTAATCAACCGGGTTAGAGACGCAATGGCGTTAGCCCAAGACAAACAAAAGGAGTACTCTGACAAGAAAAGTAGAGGAAACTTAAACGTGTTTAAAGAAGGAGACTTAGTCCTACTTGAAACTAAGAACCTACCGCTAAAGGTGGTTAGCTCTGTAGAGAGCAACAAGTTGAAGCACCGCTTCATCGGACCCTTTGCGGTCCTGGCCAGACATGGCGCGGCGTATACCATTGACCTCCCAAAGTCAATGGCGACGCACCCGACGTTCTACGTGGGGCGTCTTAAGCGGTATCACGATCCGCTGGGTCTTCCTTCTCAGACGGAGGAAGACCAAGGTGAGAACTCACCTCCTCGAAACGAGGCTGAGCTCTCTGGACAACCGGAGTTGCCGGTGTCGAAACCTGTGAATGATACACAGACTGGTACCACGCGAGTCATACGAAGTGTATGATGGTACCGAGTGGGAAGAACTTGGGTAAGAACTATACCCATAAGCCGAGTGGTACGAGTACCCTGAGGCTCATAAGGGGGCATCCGACCATGCACCTCACGGCTTAGAGCGTCAAAGCCTCGACGGAGCTCCTTCACGGCAGCAGCCGGAACTCGGTGGTCAACACGCCCATGGAGCTCTCGAGTCTCACGACCAAGAGCGTCCAAATCTCGACGAAAGACCTCAAGGGCCCCCGGCTCGCCAGCCTGAGAGGCAGCCTGACCACCAGGTCCAAGCCCAAGGGCTATCTCGATCGCATAGACGCGATCTCGAAGATGACGGACCTCGTCACTTAACAGGGACCCCACAGAGTCCCGACCCGAAGTTGAGGGTCCAGAAGGATAAGGCTGAGAGGGAGCCGCGTACTCAAACGCGTGCGAGAGCTCCTCCTGCCCTCCTTGACCGGAACGGCGAGCTCCACTATCATGTGGAGCGGGTCGTCCAGGAGCGGCGGCGCTCTGGGAAGCGCCAGCTGCTTGTGAAGTGGCGGGGTTACCCCTCGTCACAGAACTCGTGGGAGCCGGAAGACCGGCTCCGGGTTGACTGCCCGAAGGCTGTTGAGATTTGGGATCAACAACAGCCGGGGCGTAAGTAGTCCGCGGCTTCTTAGCCGCCTTACGGTGTACGGTCCCTGGGTTGACGGAACCGTACCCGCGCTCATCTTGAGCGCTGGACTTAGACTGCTGTCTAAGTCCCTCCATGACTGAGTGGAGTTGCCGCTTAGCGACTAAGTGGGCAAACTCGATACGAAGATCTCGCTGGTCCAAGACATAGGACAGCAGACGATCTTCTCGGAGTTCTTTCAACTCCTGAACTGTGAAGTTCTTTAGAGAAACCCATCTCCAGAACAGGTCTTCTGCCTGGGTCTGGGTAGTGGTGTTCTCGGGCTGTACCCAAGGATAGCCCCACACGGGGAAGAGCCCACCACGGTCTTCCGGTTTCTTCCGGAGACTTGCGAATTCCTTGAGAGGAATTCGGTGTGGTGCAAGCAGCGCACACCTAGCGGCCTCAATGTCATTGACAAAGAGTGGTTCGTCTTGAATCAAGGCACGCTCATAGGCGCCACGTCAAGTGCGCCCATGGTTTAGACCACGAGGGGCCTTAAGGTGCTCCAAGAACATGGGAGACCCAGACCCCGCATCCGGTGGGTAATATCCGCGAGGATACACCGGCGTGGGAGGCGCAGGAGCGCCTTGCAGTTGAGCAGCTTGATAGCGCTCCTGCTGCTCATCGAGATCATTGGAGATCTCTTGGGGCTCAGCGACATCCCCCTCCTCTTCCTCCTCGTCTGAGGAGTCGAACAGGGATTTGAATCCCTTGGCGATTGAAGGCTCTGATATAGGAGAGCCAGGGGCTGCGCGCTTCTTAGCAGCAGCAGCACCCTCATCAGCCCGCTTTGGAGAAGCTGCTTTCGCAGCTTGGGCTCGAGCCTTACCTTCGGTCAATGTAAGGTTCTTGGCAGGCGAGCTCGTCGAAACTGCCTTTGCCTCCGATGATTCCGTATCATCAACAGGAGCGTCCTGCGAAGGAGCGTCCTGTGCAGGAGTGTCCTGTGAAGGAGCATCCTGAGAAGAAGGTGGATCCTTAGCGGATACAGGAGAGTCCCCGTCGGACTCTGATCCCGTGATAATAGGAATGTGAAATTCCGGGGACTCAGATCCGGGACTGTGGTCCCGATAGGCGAACCGAGGGTTCGGCCTATCGTCGGGTGATAGGGAGCGCGAGCGACTGCGTCGCGAACTCCCTTCTGGGCTGGCAGCAGCAGCAGTGCGCTTGCTGCCTGCCTCGGAAGCCGCCTTGCGGACTTCCTTGCGCGGAGCGGCCTTGTCTTTCGACTTGGCCTTAGTAGTCTTCGACCTCGCGGTCTTAGAGTTGGAAGGCGCCGAATCGCCGCGGGTGCTTGCCTTCTTAGGCATCTTGAAGGAGGTTGACGTGGAAACCTCCGGGTGTCTTGTGCGCGCGAAAAGGCTGAATGAAAGCCTTAAGCCACAACCGTGGCTCGTCGATGGGTATCGACAAAGGACAGGAAAGGGAGCGGAGCTCTCTTCCTAGCTCCTCATTGGTTGGGGGTGTTTCCAACCTAAGTGGGGGAGGATGTAACGGGGTTACATGAAAGGGGTACCCCAGAAAGGGTACCACCTTTAGAAGTAGATACACTTCTGTGAGTATTTGTTTTAATACTCTGTTGGAGTGGTGTGGATCACACCATGGTGTGAACCACACTACTGCCACGTAGGTTCGGTGGCTGAGGGCCAACCAATAGTTTTAAACCTACCTTTTATATGCATAATTAGCTTAAAGTATAGTTAATTAGGAGTTTGTATTACAGGCCAAATGAACCTAATTAACTATAAATAAATCAGTCTAAAATCTACTCTAAACTGGCTATTAAGTCCCCTAATACCAGGGACTAGTGAACTGCCGTTCACTTAGAGTTTGTATACTCTTGATAGCACGCTTCCTCTAAGCAAGTTGCTCGTGTGACCCCGTCACACTAACCAAAGGCCGCATATTAAAGTTTAATCACGGCAAATTGTTTGGTGAGACCACTTTTTGGAATGACTTAAACACGGTTAATCTCCTTCCCAAAAAAAGAGACCACTTTTTAGTCTCATCAAACAATTCTAATACGACTCTTAAGTAGAAACGTGATTAAACACTTGACTAAACTCCAAGGTCCCATTCAAGCAACCAGTTTGGTGCGCATTAAACGGATCCATAATCTAAAATAAATTATTGATAAGACTGATAAAACTGTTTTATGTAGGTTTTGGAAGGCACCCAGTAGTTAGGATACATTTAGAATTCCCCTCAAAAACAGTCCCAGGCCTCCTGCCACAGAAGCCCCGTCCAAATACGATCCCACAAGCGAAGGGATACGCCATCACGTGAGTCGTTACACCCTGAAGCCTCATTCAAGTCGTCTGAAAAAGATGGTGCGTGATGTCCCCTCTACAGAATCCGGTAACGCATCAAGTCTGCTCAACAAAACTAACGACAGTTGGGACGAGTTCTCTAACGATTTCAAGCAGTATTACAAGGAGACATATCAGGTAAGAGATTTCATGCGTGCGAAAGCGATGAAAATGCTAATTACGTACTAATCTCTAGACACTTGTGAAGAGAACATCTACGAGTCGTACCGTATGGAACACGCGAGTACAGAATCATTACACCAACCAGCAAGGAATGGCTCCGGAGTCGGAGCTGTTCCTAGACGAAACATTTCCCTATCCTACGTGTGACGGGGTCACCCGAGCACCTTGCTTGAGGAAGCGTGCTATTAAGAGTATACAAACTCTAAGTGAACGGCAGTTCACTAGTCCCTGGTCTTAGGGGACTTAATAGCCAGTTTAGCGTAGATTTAAGACTGATGTATTTATAGTTAATTAGGTCATTTAGCCTGTAATACAAATAACTAATTAACAATAGTTTTTTCTAGAAATGCATATAAAAATTGGTCAAATGCTATTCGTAGGCCCTCAGCCACCGAACCTACGTGGCAGTAGTGTGGTCCACACCACCCACGCGTGAGTATCTAAAACCGATACTCACAGAAGTATATCTACTTCTAGAGGCGGTACCCTTTCTAGGGTACCCCTCATGTAACCTCGTTACATCCTCCCCCACTTAGGTTGGAAACACCCCCAACCAATGAGGAGCTAGGAAGAGAGCGCCGCTCTTTTTCCTGTCCTTGTCGATACCCATCGACGAGCCACTGTTGTGGTTTGAGGCTTCCATTCAGCCTTTTGCACAAGCAACAAGACACCCCGAGGTCTCCACGCCAACTTCTGTCAAGATGCCTAAGAAGGCAAGCACTCACGGCGCTTCGCGCAAGGAAGCCCGCAAGGCGGCTTCCAAGGCAGGCAGCAAGCGCACTGCTGCTGCTGCCAGCCCAGAAGGGAGTTCGCGACGCAGTCGCTCGCGCTCCCTATCACCCGACGATAGGCCGAACCCTCGGTTCGCCTATCGGGACCACAGTCCCGGATCTGAGTCCCCGGAATTTCACATTCCTATTATCACGGGATCAGAGTCCGACGGGGACTCTCCTGTATCCGCTAAGGATCCACCTTCTTCTCAGGATGCTCCTTCACAGGACACTCCTGCACAGGACGCTCCTTCGCAGGACGCTCCTGTTGATGATACGGAATCATCGGAGGCTAAGGCAGCTTCGACGAACTCGCCTGCCAAGAACCTTACCTTAACCGAAGGTAAGGCTCGAGCCCAAGCTGCGAAAGCAGCTTCTCCAAAGCGGGCTGATGAGGGTGCTGCTGCTGCTAAGAAGCGCGCAGCCCCTGGCTCTCCTATATCAGAGCCTTCAATCGCCAAGGGATTCAAATCCCTGTTCGACTCCTCAGACGAGGAGGAAGAGGAGGGGGATGTCGCTGAGCCCCAAGAGATCTCCAATGATCTCGATGAGCAGCAGGAGCGCTATCAAGCTGCTCAACTGCAAGGCGTTCCTGTGCCTCCCACGCCGGTGTATCCTCGCGGATACTACCCACCGGATGCGGGGTCTGGGTCTCCCATGTTCTTGGAGCACCTTAAGGGCCCCTCGTGGTTTAAACCATGGGCGCACTTGACGTGGCGCCTATGGGCGTGCCTTGATTCAAGACGAACCACTCTTTGTCAATGACATTGAGGCCGCTAGGTGTGTGCTGCTTGCACCACACCGAATTCCTCTCAAGGAATTCGCAAGTCTCCGGAAGAAACCGGAAGACCGTGGTGGGCTCTTCCCCGTGTGGGGCTATCCTTGGGTACAGCCCGAGAACACCACAACCCAGACCCAGGCAGAAGACCTGTTCTGGAGATGGGTTTCTCTAAAGAACTTCACAGTTCAGGAGTTGAAAGAACTCCGAGAAGATCGTCTGCTGTCCTATGTCTTGGACCAGCGAGATCTTCGTATCGAGTTTGCCCACTTAGTCGCTAAGCGGCAACTCCACTCAGTCATGGAGGGACTTAGACAGCAGTCTAAGTCCAGCGCTCAAGATGAGCGCGGGTACGGTTCCGTCAACCCAGGGACCGTACACCGTAAGGCGGCTAAGAAGCCGCGGACTACTTACGCCCCGGCTGTTGTTGATCCCAAATCTCAACAGCCTTCGGGCAGTCAACCCGGAGCCGGTCTTCCGGCTCCCACGAGTTCTGTGACGAGGGGTAAACCCGCCACTTCACAAGCAGCTGGCGCTTCCCAGAGCGCCGCCGCTCCTGGACGACCCGCTCCACATGATAGTGGAGCTCGCCGTTCCGGTCAAGGAGGGCAGGAGGAGCTCTCGCACGCGTTTGAGTACGCGGCTCCCTCTCAGCCTTATCCTTCTGGACCCTCAACTTCGGGTCGGGACTCTGTGGGGTCCCTGTTAAGTGACGAGGTCCGTCATCTTCGAGATCGCGTCTATGCGATCGAGATAGCCCTTGGGCTTGGACCTGGTGGTCAGGCTGCCTCTCAGGCTGGCGAGCCGGGGGCCCTTGAGGTCTTTCGTCGAGATTTGGACGCTCTTGGTCGTGAGACTCGAGAGCTCCATGGGCGTGTTGACCACCGAGTTCCGGCTGCTGCCGTGAAGGAGCTCCGTCGAGGCTTTGACGCTCTAAGCCGTGAGGTGCATGGTCGGATGCCCCCTTATGAGCCTCAGGGTACTCGTACCACTCGGCTTATGGGTATAGTTCTTACCCAAGTTCTTCCCACTCGGTACCATCATACACTTCGTATGACTCGCGTGGGTACCAGTCTGTGTATCATTCACAGGTTTCGACACCGGCAACTCCGGTTGTCCAGAGAGCTCAGCCTCGTTTCGAGGAGGTGAGTTCTCACCTTGGTCTTCCTCCGTCTGAGAAGGAAGACCCAGCGGATCGTGATACCGCTTAAGACGCCCCACGTAGAACGTCGGGTGCGTCGCCATTGACTTTGGGAGGTCAATGGTATACGCCGCGCCATGTCTGGCCAGGACCGCAAAGGGTCCGATGAAGCGGTGCTTCAACTTGTTGCTCTCTACAGAGCTAACAACCTTTAGCGGTAGGTTCTTAGTTTCAAGTAGGACTAAGTCTCCTTCTTTAAACACATTTAAGTTTCCTCTACTTTTCTTGTCAGAGTACTCCTTTTGTTTTCTTGGGCTAACGCCATTGCGTCTCTAACCCGTTGATTAACGTCAGCCTGTCGTCTATAAACGGCGACAACTGTCTTTTTAAAGACTCGGGCTCATATTAGAGACCAGGGAGGAAAAAGCTTTCCGACCCTCTCCCCCACTTACGATGGAGGCCACGGTGCCACCCCGCAAGGTTAGAGGCACCTGGGGGTGTCGTAACCAGTTCAAGTAGAACGGGGTAAACCCCGTTGATGCGTGTGCCGCATTGTTGAGTGCATACCCAACCATAGGCAGCTGGTCCGACCAGGACCGAGGTGCCTCAGCACAGATACTGCGAAGAGTATCTTCGAGAACGCGGTTGACGCGCTCCGTCTGACCATCCGTCTGCGGATGGTCCGCGTTTGACATCGTCAACTTAGTTCCCAACAACTGGAACAGGGTGTCCCAGAACGCCCCCGTGAAACGCGGGTCTCGATCCGAGACTATGGTCTCTGGTAGACCATGATAGCGAAACACGCTATCTAGGAACAGCTGTGCAGCTTGTTTCCCGGTGACCTTGTCACGTACCGGAGCAAGATGTACCATCTTGCACAAACGGCATACTAACACCAAAATGCCGGTGTTGCCCTTGTCATCGGCCGGCAGGCCGAAGACGAAGTCGAGGCTCATCGACTTCCAGCAATCTACTGGTACCGGAAGGCTCTGCAGTGGAGCCGAGGCGTGGCCCGAAGGCTTCACCCTCTGACATGTTTCACATGTCTTGACATAGTGTGCCACCCACTTATACATGCGGGGCCACCAAAATGTCTGAGAGACCATTTGGTAGGTCTTCTCCCGGCCAAGATGGACACTTATCGGCGCATCATGCGCCTCTAGAAGTATGTCATACTTCAGATCCTCGTCGTTTGGAACGACAACCCGACGAGGATCTCTAGGGTCTACTCGGTAATGGAGTAACCCATCGGCCAGCTCATAACGATGGAGCTGCGCCCGCTGTCGAGGCGAAAGCCTGTCGACTTTGGCGTCCTTGCCATCGACAAGAACTGCACCAGTGGCGTGTAGTTCTCGTCCTCCTGATACGCTAAGCGTATCCGATCGTATAGATCTGTCGTGACCCGACTGACATGAGCTAGCTCATAGTCAGGTCGACGCGACAATGCATCGGCAAGCACGTTGAGCTTGCCCGGCTTGTATTCAACGCGGAAGTTGTATTCCGAGAAGAATGACAGCCACCTCGCCATCCGCTGCGACAGATGCGGCGAGTTGGTGACAGTCCGCAAGGACGCGTGATCAGTATAGATCACAAAGGCCTCGTGCCCAAGAGATGAACTCTAAACTTGACAAGAGCGTACTTCATCGCAAGTAGCTCCTTGTCATGAACGGGATTGTTCCGTTCGGCAGCCTTCAGCTGCCTGGACTGGAAGGAGATGACACGTTCGTGTCCTTCATCGTCCTTCTGCAACAGCGCACAGCCTATTGCATAGTCAGAAGCGTCACAGGCGACACTGAATGACTTGTTTTTGTCCGGCAAGGCCAGGACTGGCGCTTGCTGTAAGCTCGCCTTGATGCTGTCAAAAGCATCCTGGTGCTGTTGCTCCCAGACCCAGTCGGCATCTTTCTTTAAGAGATCCGACAAGGGTCGAGCTAGTTCAGCGTACCCTGCGCTGTCCGCCACTGCCACAGTCGAAGCCCATACGGCGCGACGACTCTCAGCGTTGGGCCTTGCCGTCAAAGCTTGGCAATGAGCCATGGTCTCGTGACCGGTTGCGAGGCTCATCGCAAATCTTCGTTGGAGTCCGTGACTCCCAGTACTTCTTCGGGCGCATAAGCGCCTTGGCGGTCTCTCTGGCGCCACTGTCCCGAACAGAGGTGGGAACATTACTCACCAAAGCTCTGTCGGAGACCGCGGGCCGGCTAGCCCCAATGGCTTTGCCACGCCAATCGATCCAGGGCTTGTGCTTTCCGAGCCACGGCATGCCCAGGATCAAGTCGTACTTGTCCATGTCTAGGACAAGGAACGACTCCGTGCTGTCAAAGTCCTCAAACTTTACAGCCAGGTCCATCCGGACCCCAGGTACATTAACCACCGTACCATCGGCCAGTCTCACCGAGACCTGGCCCCTGCCTTTGCTTTCACGCAAAGCGTCGGCATACTTGTCGCCATTCCGCGCGACCGCCTGGCGTCGACCAAAGTTCGTCGACGCCCCAGAGTCAATCAGGACTCTAAAGGGATCTCCATATCCCCGTACACTCGCGTGTACCACGAGCAGTCCGCCGCTGCTCTTTCTCGTCTCGAGAGCACCCAGGCTCTCAGGGGCTAAGCCTCCATGGCGTGCGCCGACCGCACTCCTACCATGGGGACTTAGATCTTCCCCAGTAGGGCGCCCCGCCCCTACTGGTGACCCCAGTTCCCCTGGCTCTTGGGTCGCGGCTTCTGCCACGGGCCCCTCGAGCCCTAGGTTTGGAAGGGAACTTCCTTTGCCCTCCCGCAGGGCAGGCACGTTGCATGTGCCCGAGCTTCCCACATCCGTAGGAACGGATGGAGCTCTGTACGGCCGTACCCAGTTCCATGGGTACCGGCCCTGTGCTAGCTCCAGCTGCTGGAGCTCCTTGCACTGCGCCTGACGACGCATTGTGGCCTTGCCACACCGACGTAGGAGTACGAGCCTGTCGGTGGCTGTACTCCTCTTGGAGGGCGATCTGGATCGCTTCCTCCATAGTGTTCGCATGCACGCGGAACAACTGTGTGCGGGATGGGCCCACCTTCAGGCCATCCATGAACACGGTCACTTTGATGTGTTCAGGTAGGGGGTTCCCTACCAGAGATGCAGCGAGTACTCGCATCTCCTGGATGTACTCATGCAGCTCACGCTTCCCTTGTTTACAGGCAAGGAAGCGCGAGCGCTGGCGATACTCATAGTTCGCCGGAAGGAAGGCGGCTCTAAGCTGTTGACACAGCTGAGCCCAGGTTGTGAAACAACCCGGCGTTGTCGCTTCGCGCGTGTACGCCCAGGTCTTCGCCCGACCTCCTAGGTTGGACAGGGCGAAAGCGACTCGAAGTCGCTCGGTCGAGATTAGAGCCGCGTCCATCGCGAGCTCTACCTCTCTGACCCAGAAGTGGAGGTTCTCTCCTCCTTTCCCTCATAAGGGTTAGCCTTAAGCCTCAGCGGCTTAGGTTGGGCTGGCTTCATCTCAGCCACGGGGGTCTGCAGCCCCTGTACGTGGGCGATAAGCCCTCTCTCGTACGTGTCGAACGCCTCGATGCGTTCGGCCTGCTCGGCCGGCGTAGCAGCCGCCAAGCTTCGGAGGGCATCTCCTCCAAAGATGCCCACCATCTTCCGGACCGACTCAAACTGAGAGTCGATCAAATGAGGGAACTCCCTTCTATCCATCCTGGCTTACCGTGTAGGAGCCACAGAGGAATCAGGTAGTCAATCTACCCGCGTAGGCGTGGATTGACTACAAGTGCTACCAAGTGTGACGGGGTCACACGAGCACCTTGCTTAGAGGAAGCGTGCTATCAAGAGTATACAAACTCTAAGTGAACGGCAGTTCACTAGTCCCTGGTCTTAGGGGACTTAATAGCCAGTTTAGAGTAGATTTTAGACTGATTTATTTATAGTTAATTAGGTTCATTTAGCCTGTAATACAAACTCCTAATTAACTATACTTTAAGCTAATTATGCATATAAAAGGTAGGTTTAAAACTATTGGTTGGCCCTCAGCCACCGAACCTACGTGGTAGTAGTGTGCTTCACACCATGGTGTGATCCACACCACTCCAACAGAGTATTAAAACAAATACTCACAGAAGTGTATCTACTTCTAAAGGTGGAACCCTTTCTGGGGTACCCCTTTCATGCAACCCCGTTACAGTTAGGGGTTTGGAAGGCATTCACTGGCTCGCTTTTCAAATAAACGTTTTTAAACGTTGGTTTGGAGGCGTATTTTTGCGTTGAGGTTTCGTGGCTACCTAAAGTACATGTATCTAAGTAGATGGGAAAAATCCTGCGGTTCTCCCCTTGACTCCCATTTTACGAAACCTTGTGATTACGCGATGAAATGTTTGCGCCAAGAAACGAGGTTAGACCAATCCAAGTGAACTATTTTAGTTGCTCCAAAACAAACACATCTAGTCAGGAACTAACCATGAAGACAGCGGTGGGGGAATGCTTAGCCCCTGATAGAACTGGAACAGATTCCCAGACCAAGGCTACCACGGTCAAGAAAAAGCGACTACGTCGTCAAAAGTTGGAACTGGAGTATCTTCGACGGGAGGCAACTCGAATGGAGGGCGAGCTGTTGCGTCTCCAAGAATTGAAGATTAAGTGCCCACATGATTTTTCTAACCACTTCGAACCGTGTAGTTGCATTGTCCCAGTAACCAATGCGACGAAAACCTTCCGACCGATTAAACCTCGTAAAATTCAGAAGCATTTCGTGTGGAAGGATATCGCGGAGCGTCAATTCAAGGAGCGATGGAGAGCTCAGAACGAGAACAGAACGTTGCGGGACCGCTTGGTGAGAGAATACGAGCTTGGACGACACATGCACGAGTTGCTACGGAGACCACAATTCCCACAGGTACAGAGTTGACATGGTTTCGAGCCTGTGTCTGACGAGCTGATGTTATTATTGATGCATAGCATTATAACAAAAATTACTCGTTGTCATCGAGAGACAAAGACAACGTGTTCAAGGAACACGTACGTCAAGCAGAGAATGCGCTGCTAGGAGTAGATAAAGTGCTTCAAGAACGAGTGTTTGACGCGTCTTGCAGCCCTTATATTGGAACATCATTCGAAAAGGACGCCAATGGAGATGTCTTCGTTACGCAGTCAAACCTGATCTTGCCATTTGAGCTGACAATCGTCAGTAAGGCATTCTGGAGTGTGCTCGGCTCAGAAATGATCAAGGAGCACTGTTATGATCACCACGTACGTACAGCGTCTGAATATGGGTGCCACGATAAGCATTAACTTGTTATTCTTAAACAGGTTGAACACCGCTTAGATGATGTTATCACTCAGTCATTCGGCATCCGCTACGCAAATGATTCTGTAGACGGAGATTTTCGCTGTGTATACACGCTCTGCCGCTTCATGGACGGTGATCGGGTTGTCATTGTGTGGGTTGGTTTGTTTGAGCCTATCGTCTTTGATGGTCTTCTGCGTGGTGGTATCCGATGCCAGCAAATCGGATGGATCGAGTTGCAAAAACGGCTATCAGGGACAGCCAACAATACTCTTGCGCGCCATCAGTCTCGTTTTAAGGTTGAGGCCGACGAGATTGGTGAGGGCAAGAAAATGATACTACAGTCGCTGTTCAGTCTCGCTCCACTTCTATCGGAAAAGCTCTCCACACTATGTAGTTCTATGTTGGAGAAGTCGCTCGTCGAAGAAGACTGGAAGTTGAATGGCCTAGTTCAGCATGATCATTAGCTACTGTGGTCGTTTACAAGCCTTATACTCAAAAATAAAAAACAACATGACATAAATGTCTTGTAGCTTAGCAATATCAGCATGCGAACCATCAAGTGACGTGGCGTTTTCAACAACAATTGCTAACTTCGTGTAGAACTGAGCACAATCGAAGCGCCGTTATCCACAAGCTTAGGTTCCATCAATGTCTGACAGATAAATACGACGCGGTTTTCTTCAACACACTTCAAGTACTTGCGGAGTACTTTCCGCCGGAACACCGGATGTTGCAGCAAAGTAGTTAGTCACCATGGTGTTGTTGGATTCCTCTGAATGCTGCGCATGGAAGGAAACTTCTTTGTTGTCATCCTTTACACCTTCAAGACTTCTCATTCCAATTTCGCTCAGGCTCACCCAAACAGACTTCCCAGTATTTATACTAGTGAACGGCACCAAGTTTTGATGCATGATTTCCAGGTAGACACCATTTCCCACCATGTTGCGCTCCTCGAGTTGCTTGTGCCCAGGACATTGCAAATTGTGCATACCCTTCTCAACGTACAATATGTCTATCTCAGGCAACAACTCATCGGAATCTTGCAACATTTTTGGAAAATCTCGGAGCTATTCAATATCAGGTAATATCAGGTAATCCAGTTGAACTAGAAAAGGTGACCATCTTGTGATTCTTGAAACCTAGAAATTGTTTCATTAACTAAAACGCATTCCAGCACAATTAATTTACATCTCGAGAGATTCCAGGTGAACATTTTACCTCAGTTTTGGTTCTGTACTTCGTCAGCTGCTTCAAATTCCTCGCTTCCTCCATCTGAACCTGCAATATAGCTCGATGTTGGGCATTATCCTGTTCAGCTATATGTCGGCGCAGCAGTTGTCGTGCTGCAATGCGCTTCCAAAGTAGTTCTTTCGATGTCTGCGTTGTCATTTCTTTCCCACCAACGCTGGAGCGTGCTTGTTGGGATCGAGAGGCTATGAGATCGCTCAAGTGACGTGTCAACTGCTCGACAGACTGCCGTAAATGACCAATTCGTTTTTTCGGTGTCAATCGAGGTTTTCTTTTCGAATTTTCAGGATTCGTTAAAACTATCTGGCCCTGACCCCAATCGTCCGACTTGGAGGCTGAATCTTGGCCCCTCCCTGTATCTGGTAATAGTGAAGTTGGCAAATTAGTCGGGAAACCATTTGACGTCCAGTGTTTCGTTTTTTCGTTGATCAATCACATGTGTGTCCAAATTGAATCCGTCGATATTCAAATTAACATCGTTCAAGAACTCGAGGAGATGGCAACGAGTAAGACCGTTAGAAGGAGGAGATATTTGTCTTTGGGAGTCATACTCGCCAGAAGACGTTCCGAGAGGATTATTTCTAGAGTTTCGTTGATATCGTCACTCTTCATGCTTCGAAGTACTTTCCAACTGAGATGATCAAGTCCCAAATTGGGACTAAACCCAAGCCTCGTATGGACAAATCGAGAGATTACATGTGCTGTACTTAACAATTATGGTAGGACTGAGCACGTAAGGCATACAAAGTACGCATTTCACTGTCATTTGCGCAGATTATTAGCTGCCTTCATTCATGATGACGATATCCATTCATTGGGCTATTACCGTTGAAGAACGTATCAATACGTGACTCCATTGAATGTACAGTTTGAAGAACAACAATTCATTCATGCCACAAGGCCATTCGCTCTGAATGGCTTCAGATCACTTCGAGTTATCGTGACATTCGATCATATATTTCGATCTGACCAGGATTCACGTGTGAAACTTTCAGACTGCAAAGGTTCTGTCAGTATGCCCATCAAGTTGGTGACCAACCCTAGCTTCGAGCGTAAACAAGGACTTACGAATCACAAGTCTAGAGCCCATGAGCCTAATAGTCTTTGAACTGATGACATTGTGGGCTTATCAACGCCGTCACCACAATGTAGATTACTTTGGAGAAAGTCCACTGGTTGCATTAGACGATGGAAATATGACGATGATAAGCTGTACTTCTTTGACGAATGAGATGCCCGGGGTTTCATTACGGATACTTCATGGAGAGTACATTTACTGGGAAAGTTGCTTGTTGGATGAACACTAGCAAAACTATGGCGAAAAAATCGTCTATTATGCTTTACTTACCCAATGCTCACAATCCATCTCTATCACAGCTCAGTTGATGCCGATAGCAAACGTTATAGTATCACAGCATAAAGCGAAAGCAAGTCAGTGAAATACCTGGTGTTAAGGAGTTATCCACACGCCGAGACGCAAAAAATCTTTGGGCATTCTCAAGAATATTGTTGCCAGCAGTGAAGGAGGTCATTCGTGCGCATCAGAAGAGACCTGGGTGAATCACTGAGCCATTGGGAAATTTAATCAACGAAACTGCAGTGGTGATAAAATATTGAACACGCCGTTAATTCGTAGATGATGAAGGTATTCACTCTCACTGTGAGTCGAGAGTATCATATACGGTATTGTGAATCGATCGGTATAGGTAACGCCGTTATCCATAGGTTACTAACGGGTTGTCGAGCACCTTGACTGTGATCGGGTTCAAAGCGTATGTTTTCTAACAGCATCCGCATGTCGGTTCTGGTCGAGGCTACGATGATTACGGGACTTGATGGCACGGCGTTTGCGGGACTTGATGATGCGACCAACAACTCACTCAAAAATTGTGTAACACTTCGTAATTGCTCACCTCACGTAACAATGGAAACCAGTCATCCATACTCATCGACATTTCCTTCGTGTTCCCAACGCTCAGCACAAGTATGACGATCACATGTGCCCATGCGGAAGTCCTTGATACTTCTTACGATGCCATCAACAAGTTTCTCCGCGAATGCAGTCCCGTCGAACTGCTAGAGGATACGGATCTGTTCGAATTGACCTCTGACACTGCAAGTAGCACAAACAACGATCAAACCGACGACACTGAAGCATACCAGGTTAATGAACACGACGACGACTTTCTACAATCGTGTACGAAGGCAAACGTTGCTAAACTATATCGGAGCTCCCGTAAACAAGAGCTAGAAACACTACGCGAAAAGATTTCCTCATTGAAGGCTCAATTTCAGTCTCTTGAGCTCAAGAGAATGCAAAATGCAAGAAACTGCACTGCAGGGAGGATAACTTCGTCAAGAACCCAGAAGTTGTGGCAACAAGTTGCATTATCGCAGCTCGATCGTCGCCGCAGATCAGAAGCTGAAAATTCTTCTCTGAGAGAAATGGTGCGGATCCAGATACTCGAGGCGAAGAATTTGCGTCGAAATTTAAAACGACGATCCAGGATTGAGGTACGTTAAGCAGGATTTTAAGCCGTTTCTTGTGCTAACCCTCCATTGTGTTCATTGTAGTCGATGCAAGAGGCTTTCGGCGTAAAAGGAGTAAAGCAGCTCTTGAAAAACACTTCAACCGACAAGGAACACTCCTTTCAGACACTATTGCATGAAGCTGACCAGATATTCGTCGGTATGGACGATTTGTTTATGAAGAAAGGCGTGGACAATATGCCGTATACAGGTCACGTGCGCACCGCAAACCTGGAGATCGTCGATGGAGTATATTACGAAGTGTTACAGAAACGACTGCTGCCATTCGACATGCAGGTAACCGAGAAAGCAGTGTGGGAATGTCTTCGTCGGCTTGCGCTGGTTAATCTGCGAGGTGTTGGGGGTTCAAATACACTGGTGAATGTTCACCAAAACTTTATGAAGGAAATGGCGATACATTGCAAAGCAGCTTCTTCGCTGTCATATCTGGCATCGAAGATCTTACTGGAACCTATAATTTGAAGGTTGCTAGGCGATACAAAGGCAGTGACCGAACTACGTTTGTCTGTCGGATCATTTCGGAACCCAAGTTTGAAAGTAGAAAACAAGGAGTTAGTGCGACAACCACGATGCAGATAATGTTGAGCAAGGGTGATACGGGAGATAAAGACGACGGTACTACAACGATGATGAAAGTCTACTTCAGCGCGGAACGAGCGGCCTTGACTTCCAAGGAAGATTCATCGACTCGAATGGCTTTCGCTGCGTGGGACAAACTCGTGCCTCGATTCCCGGTGGATGTTGAATCGGTTTTATTAGATGCATACTGCAGCTTAGAATCCAACGTAGTCTAGACACCAACTCAGGACAACAATGAACCTAGACGTGCCGAATCCCGACTACCCACAAAAATCCTGTGTTCTTGCCTTCGTAAGACTGCTGCTCTCTCTAAGATACTATCATGTCGAAAAGTGGCCAAACCAATCCAAATCTAGGTGTCGGGACTAGTGGACAATGCTCTTCATCGTAGGCACCGCACAACAATCATTCCATTCGACTTCTTGACGTCACACGGGATATGCTAAATCCGAGGTAACACTGCATTTTACTCGAGGGACCTACATAATTGAGAACATTTATCGGTACGCATGCAGCAGGACCACGCGCCTTCAGTCGAAGAAGTTGAGTCACTTACAAATTAATCTTCTACTCCACAATGGATAAGATCTCCAGTTTGCTCAATGACCAAAACCTTTCACTCGATGAAGTTCTGGCCTGCATCGACTCCACCAATTTCGATCTGCTCATGACTGAACAAGATGTTGATAGTACTGGGGAGTTTGGCTGGGTCGAAATCCAAGATACACTCACCTCGACTCCAGTAGCACTTCCTGATAACCAAGAAATCGTCCAGCAACGTGATCTAGATCCTCAGATTCAGGATAAAGACCGCCTTCCGAGCAAACTAAGTCGCACTGCTGCATCTTGTCACTTGAATAGCACTGTTACTCCATACAAAGAACACGGACGAGTGCGAGACCGTGTTATCCGCTTGCGCGGAGTAGTGAAGCAGTTGGAGCACCAGCTTGAATGTCTTAACGCTCTCAAGCATCAAGGGCTCGCCAACGAGTCGAAGTTCAAAGGTGACACACAGACCAGCAAGTTGAACAATGGGAACAATTGCACAACGTCTAGTTCAGGTGTAGAAGTCGTGACATGGGAGCAGCTAGCATTGAGACAGTTGAAAGCAAGGCGAGAGGCGGAAAAGGAGAACATGACGCTGCGAGAACGACTACAGGACCACCTTCGAGTGGCTAGGCGACTGGAAAACCTCATTCAAGGCCAGCTACCTCAACAGGTGGGAGACCTTGTGTGAAATCTTCAGGCGAGCGAGTCTAACATTGCACCTTTGCCAGATTGTGCTCGAAACATGTGAAGAAGTGCTCTTCATGTTCTGAGGATCGTCTCGTGCCACGGAATTCTGGATTGGTTGACCACAACTATGACCACACTCGTTGTCGTGTTGTTGTCTGCTGCATCTCTCAAAATCCACTCCTAGACACAGCTGCAAGCAATCAACGTGCACGAACCGTAATGACTCAAAGAGTTTACAACAACGCAGTTCATCTTGTTTGTCTGGATTAGTATTATTCTAACCTTGTTACCAGTGACACCTTGTCACCATGACAACAGGAAGTACTTGAGTGAGCATGAGGACAGAGGTGACGTTGCTCGGTACCTCAAAGCTCGACGACTGTGTCATATTGACAAATCGTTTGGGATCCGATTAACCAACATGTGTACAGGAAAATCCAACTGACAGAGGCAGAGGAGTGTGGCTAGTGCTTTGACGTGTGGTGCAGACCAGACTTTCATTGCTAGTAAGTTCGACTCCATGGTGAATGAAAACGAAACCATCAACTTCAGTATGGACTTCGATCCCAAAGTTGCATCTTCGGTGCCCAAGACCACATTGGTCATGTTAAACCGGACACACTCGCTCGAACTGCCTGATGATCTTGAATTGGAGTCGACTGGACTAGACAATGATGAGGGATTCCAAGCTGCATTGCAATTACTCGAAGAATCGGACTATCTCGAGAACCTGTCAAACAATCTACACAAGTCTGAAACCCGTTCAACTCCAGCTGAAAATGTTGACATATCCAGTACTTCAGGCACGGATGCTGAAGACTCGAGTGTCCGTGATCTACCTCAAGCAACCAAACCCAAAACCAAGAGAAGACATCGAGTTTCAATGAAGCAACAGATCGACACACTCCGCGGGACTGTTCAAGAACTTACGACACAGTTGCAGTCACTAGAAACGGGGGCTGTACGAACAAGTGATAGCCACAACGAACAACAGAGTGGAAATATTTCTAGTATGCTGTGGCAGCAAGATTGCAGCTCGACAACTCGAACGTCGCCAGGAAGCCGAAAGAGATAATGCAGAGCTCCGCACAATGCTGGAGGAGCAACTTCTTGAGGCCAAGAATCTCAAACGTATTCTCAAACGCCGAACTAGAATCGAGGTATTGCTACGCAAACTACTTCTGCTTGACATTTACTAACTCGCGTTCTTTATTCCACAGATGATGGAGGAAATGCTAGGTGTTAAACGACACAAGATGCGGGCAAATGACAAACCTGATGACGGCCTCAACGAACTCCGAGCACTTCTTCGATGCACTGACGAGATTTACGTCGGAGTCGATCAGAAGTTCACCGAAAAGGGGATGAAATTTGTTCCTTGTCCAGGACAGACACGACATGTCAATCGTCATGCCGTTAACGACGTCTTCTTGGAAGTCTTGGTGAAGCAACTTGTTCCCTTTAGAGAGAAGGTGACGGAAAACGCAGTGTGGACGGCACTAGGACAATTTGCAATGCAACCACTGCAAAGCGTCAAAGATGTATACGGCCAAGTTGATTTTTATGCTCAAAATTCCCAAGAGACAACCAACACAATGATGATCAGCTACTCGGCAGCATTGCCAGGTTTTCGGTCGATGGATTTACTGAGTGTTCGCATTCGAAAGGCGGTGAGAAAATATGTCGAGGAAAACCGAACTGTATTCATTTGCCGAATGGAGACACAACCTCAGCATACTTCTGGACGTACTGGAGTCAAGCAGCGGATTAGCGTTCGAGTTATTGTGGAAAAACCAGAGTCTGTTGACGACGACTCCGAAATGACCACGATGATCAAAAGCTACTACAGTCTATCACGCCATGTGCCCGTCGATGAAGATTATCGATTAGATGACTATGTAGATATGACCATTGCGATATGGGATGAAATTATCGACCGTGTAACAGGGGATATCGCGAGTATACTTCTGGAAGGAAGCATTTCATTGCGAGAACTACTTAGCGCAAGCAGAAAATAAAAAGAAGTCGATCAGAGTGAACCAGCTTCGTAGGAACAGTTAACGGTTCAGAATATATTTGCCTTTTTGAGAGCTAAGCTTTACATCTAGCGTTATTATCGTACAAGCGTACAAATTCAGGCTAAAATCACGGTGATAAACTTGATGAAGTAGGAGTTAATACAACAGCGATCCCCGCGCTGACCAAGAAGAACGAAGCGGGTCCAAGTACAATAGTTGAAGTATTCGCCCCAAGGGGCCATGATTACACAAATGACCTCGTGAAAAATCGTTATAGCTTGGTCTCGATCGCTACAGTAATCTCTCTCGGTTGAAGTGCTTCTATTGTACATCATAATGAATGTTTGGATGTACAACAATGTGTTCCACTTCTCCTTGTTTAGATGTACTACATTGACAATATTCTATAATACCTTACGTGGACATTAGTTCTTTGACACATCGCTGTATTTCAGCCGTAGAGAATGTCGCCTAGCAATTTGAACCCCTCAACTTTCCAGTCGCTGAACGAAGACGTAATCGGCAATGTCATGCAGCATGTCTTACCAACCCACCGGCGGCTTCCAGATAATGACAAAGAAGTAAACACTTTCCAAGCGACTGTGGCTCAGCAGACAATGTATGGGGATCAATTTACCAGCAAAGGATATTCAACATCGTCACGCCAGTCAAATTTCTTAAAAACACCTCCACCTACATTACTTCGTTCAATCAAAAAGCTTCCAGGGGGCAATATCGACGGGCACAAACGGAAAAGGACAAACGATAACGAATTTTTGGACACTGTTCATCATGAAATCCCCTACGAAGGTCAACTTCACAAACTGGAGAAGGTTGTTAACGAACATCGCCTGAAGCGCATCCGATTGAACCAAGCACGATACAGGAAGAAATTGGAAAATAGACCCATGGAGCTCAAAACCAAAATTATGCAAGTTAAAGAGCAAATTGAAGTCCTTGAAAGCGAGCGAAAACAGATTTTGGGTGGCGCCTCGATCCAAAAGAGCGTCTGGGATGCTGCTGTGACGTATATGCGTATCTTTCGTCGGGGTTTTCATGCTCCTGAAGGAACAAATATTCGTGATATCGATGCCTTAAATTCATTTATCGCTTCGGACGTAGCTTTCAGTGGAGGTATCGGGCGTCAAGAGTTAGTGAATAACTGGAGGACCTTGACTAAGTACTTCCCAGACGTTTACATCGAGCTCAAGAATCTGAGACAGATGACAAAAAACTCAATACTTGCCACAACGACAACCTCGATCACCGTATCCCAGTCATCGATACGAAATGTGTTCCCGTATCTATTAGACAGCATCCAGGGTTTGACGGTATCTGCCAAGTTGCGAGGTCAAAACTTAGTCTTGCATGGATCAACTCGCTTTGACTGGGACAATACCATCCATCGTGTGGTGAACATTCAAACAGAAACAGATACGATTTCGCCACTGCTTGAACTACTGGGAAGTTTAGAGGAAGTTTCACATGTGTTCGATGGTACACGGTGTTTACCCTAGCTTTCTACTTCAGTAGGCGACAATTCAGTTTTTTCACGGCAAACATAGTTTTAATACTACTAGTAAGACTTGTCATCGCCATAAAGTTCTGTGACGTGGTCGTCTTTGAGAGATTGCTCGTTTCAGTTGTAAATCGGTGCAAGTGGCACACCAATTAGATGTTAACTTCTTTGGCAGTCGACGAAACGATGCAAGTTGGCATTGACCTCCAGGGAATTGTCATGGCAATTGTTATAGAGCGAAATGTACTATGCTGACAGTTAGAGAACTTTAAGTTTTACTTGAAACAATTGGTAGTGACGCCACATGTACTGGTATTGCTCACTCTGAAGCGTGTGGAACGGAATTTTCGAGACCCTGTCTGGAAGCAGCTATACCATCCCAATGAAAACGCATGTTCCATTGTTCAAGTGTGCAACAGATTGCGTCACAAGTGAAGTTTTAAAAACAAATTACAGGTGGCTACGACACGAGATTTGGTACGACCTGATCACGTCCAAGCCCGCAAACCAACCCGCTCTCTTCCCCACTTAAGTATACAAACACGACTCGCAATCCCATGACTTTGTCATAACCACTCACTCATTCCTGAATTCTCCACGAAGTACTCAAGTCCAATGGCGATGCATTCACCGAATAGTTCCTTATCATTCAACACCCCTCCAGCTTCACAATTTGAGCACCGACTCGATTCACTTGAGGGTGGAATGGACATTGACATCCATACAGCAGCTCAAATGATCGAGACTTTCGATGTTGATGAATTTTTGAATGGTGTCATCACACCATCGACACCAAAGCAAGGGGCTTTGTTCCAATCGGACAGTCAAGTGTTAACGGCAGCAAGTGATGGAATGTTGGTGTTAACGGAGACCATTGCAAGTGGGTCCCATTCGGAAGGGTCTGACGATTCCGCCTCTGAATTGATAACCTCCGTACGGGTCGCTGATAAGACAGTGGGTGGTGATAGTAGTGAAGAGAGCAAGAAACTACAGCGAAAGTCTCGCAAAGAAGAAATTGTTGAATTACGAGAATCGGTGGAGGAACTGACAGAGCAATTGGAGGCTCTCAAGGCAGATCCTCCACAAGGAGCACCAGTATTGTGTCAATCTGATGGTCCGTTGACGAAGCGCTCGGGTCCCTCGTTGTGGAAACATGTAGCAATGCGACAGCTTGACAAACGACGCAAAGCAGAAGAAGACAACGTCATGTTGCGAGAGATGCTCGAAATGCAAGTGCAAGAAGCCAAGTGCTTGCAACGGATTCTCAAACGCCGAACCAAAATTCAGGTACGACCTGAAGCTTTTGTGTTACATTGTCCGTGTAATACTAACTGTTTTCTCTGTAGATGATGGAGAACATGCTAGGGATGAAGCGACGTAGGAAAGCTCGAGTTTCCTCTGTTCCAAGTGACAACACTCAAATTTTCAGCAAAATGTTGCGCGAGACGGATGCCATCTATGCTCAAGTAGAGAACTACTTTGCTGAGAAGGGGGTGAACGACCTACCGTGCCCAGGTCTGAAGCGGAAAGTCAACCGCAGCGCCATGAACGGCGTTGTTTTCGAGATGACCAAGCGAAATTTGTTGCCGTTCAGTTTTCACAAGACGAGGAAAATCGCTCATCAGGTTCTGAACGAACTTGGTACTAGTGGCCTAAAACGAATCAAAGACATTGACAAAATGATCAACTTCCACGCCCAAGAAACGGAGGAATCCCGTGATACAATTGCCGCCAGCTATTTCTCGGCCACACCTGAAAACGATGAAGCGAGTGGTGCGCAAGTTCGTAAAGTGATGCGGATGTACACAGAAGAGGATCGTGCAGTCTTCATCTGGAAGATGCTGGCTGAACCCAAGCTCAAAAGCAGCAATGCGTCCATGGGTTATCAACTCCAATCGACTTTGCAAGTTGTCATGCGACCAGGAGAAGAACCCACACTTAGTGGAGATGAATCAACACAATTCTTGATTCACTTCAGTGCATCACGTCATGACCTGGGTGTTCCTATGAATGCTAAGTACCGCGAACCTGAACACATGGACAGCGGCATTGCCTTATGGGAGAAGTTAATCTCTCGAATTCCCCAAGAAATAGAGAGTGAGCTGATAGATGACACATGTGTGTCCATGAGCACCGAGGTGTCATCATTTACCACTTCAGAATGAAAAAGGGAAGTTTACGAAGGCCACACTAAACAAACAAGTTGTAGTGAGATGTCGATATGATTTAGCAATTTCAAAACTCCAACACGGATATGTGAAGTCTACTCATGTGAGTTTCTCGTCTTAGTTTTACATCGGTACAAGAGGAGTAGTCGTCTGCCTCTGAGTTCCCAGCTCTACCATCCCAAAACTAGATCTTCAATTAGCCAACGATGCTATGACAGGGCAAAAATTTGTTGAGTCCGAGGGTGTTGTAGAGCGGGATATCGTAACCTGTAAGTCACCTTACGCAGCCGTAAGAATCGACACCAACTGATCACATCCACAGATGGCTCGTACAACGAGTCCTTGTCCCGTCATCAAGTTTACAAACGGCTAAGTCTCACTCAGTATTATTATAACACCTCATCATAGTTGGTCATTTCTGAATTCTCCTTACGGTGATCAAAGAAAAATTCCTTGGTCATGGAGTTATCTGAGTTAATAGGCATTGCCTCACCAGATTTTCTACGTCGAACGCATTCGCTCGACATCCCAAGCGATTCAAACTCATTAGAGAGCGATGTGGATATCAGCGTCGATGCAGCTCAAATGCTCAAGTATTTCGATGACTACAATATTTTGGACGATGATGTCCTCAAAGCTGTGGATAGTTCCAACTTTAAGGAAGGTGAAATTCTGACGCCGATGATTCTAAACAACAATTCGTCCTTGGATTCCGCCACAATGGAGACCATCTCGAAGCCTTCTGATGAATTTACAACCGACTTGATGACTACGATAGACAGTCGTGTTGAACGAAAGAAAACCCCGAAGAAACCTCGCCGAGTACAAATCAAAAAGCTTCGCGAGGCTGTCGAATTGCTGACGCGACAACTAGAAGCACTCAATGCTGGTCCCCCACAAGAATTACAGGAGCATTTTCAGTTGAGACACAAGGATCGCCCTATGTGGAAACATGTAGCGATGAGGCAGTATAAAAGGCGTCGCAAAGCTGAAGAAGACAACGCCACGTTACGGGAGATGATCGAATTGCAAGTCCACGAAGCAAAATGCTTGCAACGTATTCTCAAGCGTCGATCGAGGATTCAGGTACAATTGACTTTACAATTTCATCTGCCACTCCACTCACATTGTGTATTTCTTACTGCTTTGAAGATGCTGGAGGACATGCTGGCGATGAAGCGTAGTAAGGATGTGAATAATTTACCACCCCCCGCTGACAACTCCCAGATATTCATGAAGATGCTGCACGAATTGGAAGAAAATTATCTGCACGTGGATTCTCATTTCGCTGATAAAGGCGTCAATGCGCTTCCATGTCCAGGGTGGAAACAGGAAAGAAATTCTAGTGCGATAACTGGTGTCGTCTTAGAGATGTCACAACGGAATCTGCTCCCGTTCGGCTTACACAAGGTAAAGAAGTCTGTGTGGACCATTCTAAAGGACCTTGGAACTGGTGGTCTCAAAAGGATCCACGGCTTCAATCAGCTGGTCAACTTCCACGGCCAATATTCAGAGGAATCACGAGATACAATAGCTACAAGCTACTTCTCTGCTTCACCAGGAATCGAAGCCGTTCGTGGTGCTCAAATTCGAAAAGTTATGCGCGTCTACACTGAAGAGAATCGGATTGTGCTCATTTGGAAGATGTTAGCAGAGCCCAAGCTTGAAGGAAGCAATGCCCCAGCCGGTTACCAGGTCGAATCGACTTTACAAATGGTGATGCAACAGGATGAAGCGTTAACAGTGAGCGGATGTCAATCGACTCACCTCATGATTCATTTCAGTGGTTTACGTCGCGACCTGGAAATTCCTGTTAGCTCAATGTTTCGTGGACGAGGACACAACGAAATCAGCATTGCCATGTGGGAGAAACTTATCTCTAGCATCCCGTTGGAAATTGAAAGTCTGTTGATCGATAGCACGTGTGATGCCGTTGGTGAGGTGGCTCAACTTCAAGAGGATCCCATTGTTGGTGCTTGAAATGTTCAAAGCTTGCAGATAAATGACACGAAGCATGTCAAAGTTTGTAAAATTCGTACTAGGCTGTAGTTTGTTGGCTTTGGCTCAAATGATCATCAAACAAGATGTTTTCGATGCGTTCGCTGTAGAGTGAAAGCTTCTTGTTCCAACCCTTGATAGCAATATCACGAACACTGCATCGCGAAACTTGAGCGCTGCTTCCTTGTTGTCGTCGCAACGAGTTACCCAAAGGTAGCTTTCAATGACGGCAGTCTCTTGCCCTGAAGCGAGCGCTTGACCCTTTCGCACAACCATCACAACAGTTTCTTGGAACAGCAATCCAAGCGAAGTGAGACTTCGAGTGCGGGGTTCAGCCACACCGCGGCATATAAACACCACCCGATCGTCTTCAACGTACTTCTGACCGACTCGACTTTCTTGAACGAATGATGAATGTCCTGCAGCGTTGCATGTATAACTCAAATAGGACTTGAAGACGCTCTCAAATTGTTGTGTGTCCTGAATGCACAACTACAGTACAAAACAACAGTAAGTTCGCAAGCATTGATTGAGCATTTAGACAAAAGTCCGTGGTACCTTGGCTTCGACAATATCTCCATCCCGAGTTTTGCTGCCATTCAATGCTTTCCAAACAGCATTCGCAGTCATTTGGCTATTAAATGGCACTTGAGTTTTGTCCACCAATTCGATAAACATGCCATTTACCACCTCAGGATATGTCTGTCGAGTACGACCAGGACATGGCAGTTTTGCCATGTCTTTCTTGGCAAAAGTGCGTCAACGCTGGAGTAAATGTGACCCATTCCTTCCAGTAACTCCGCGAAGATGCGTTCATTGTCAACACAAGTGTTTGCCACGGCACTACGTCCACGCTTACTAATAGGCATCATTTCCAGCATCTAGAATTCCCAAAATCCGTTAGCATCATTTCGTAAGTATGTCATCCAAAAGTACAAACCTCTTCACAGTATCGTCGTTTGAGCATACGCTTGAGGTTCGCTGCATATTTCGCTTGGAGTATCACTTCGTCACGTAGTTTGACACTTTGCGCTTCAGTTTCTCTTCGAAGTGCGAGTTGTCTCGACGCAACTTCTTTCCATAACTTTTTATCTAGAGTACTACCCTTCATACTCTTTGACAATTCCTCAACTTTAGCAGCCGAAGCCTTCATGCCCTCCAACTTTTTCGTCAACTTGGCTGCCAACTTTTTAATTCAGCAATCTCATCTTTCGTGGTATTCCTCGTCGACGTCGTTTAGTCGGTTGAGTTGAAACCTCAGGCCATGGGGCACTTTCCACCAGACTGTCGACATCACTTTGACTTGCATACGGTGATACTTTGGCACCTTTACCAATGAAGGGAACCTCGACAATGCACTTGTCAAGTGACACGTCGTCTTCTGAGGTCTCATCAAGGTCGTCTTCGAAATTCAGGACCCCCTTCCCATCGATCAATTGTGGTAGTTCAGTCGCACCGTGAACATCAGTAGATAGGTTGTAGATAAAGTCAAGCGTAGCTTGAAGGTCCACTTCATCAGCCATTGTACACGACATGAAAGCTTTCGTTGCGTTAAACCTCACTACAGGCGTGATCGCTAGTGGTAGTGGTTAGTCAGTTCGACTCAGAAGAGGGAATTCCGCACCTTAAAATCGGGCTCTGTCTGTCAGTCAGTCCGTCACGCCCCTCTCCACCGGACTGAGCCTCTCGGGTGGCATCTTTTTTGGTGCGCGTATGTATACATTTTTCTCCCATCAAAGCAACTGCACCTATCGTATTGACTTGACCTTTCTTTCCAGAAATTACAAAAGTAGCACTGTCCGCGTAATTATTCGGACTTATCTGGAACGTTCTCGATTCGAACCTAATCGAATGATCTCGAACCTAATCGAATTGTCTCGAACTTAAATGGATTTCAAATTCACATTTCGCCATTTCAAAATCGGCGCCGTCGACGACACTAGGAGCGCGGACGGCGCGGGCTCTAGAGCAGCTAAGAGGAAGCGAGCGCCGCAGAGAACTTAGGTAGGTGTAGCCACATAGCATATTAACGTATTAATAAAGTCTTTACGGCTTCGGGAGTTCCGCCTGTTGGGAGAAACTGGTACCTTCTGGGGCAACCAAGACTTACTGTGCGCGTTAGAGAGGGAAACCGGAGCCGTGCATTGGGTGAGATATCCACCACTGCACGGAGGGATGGGTATCCAAAGACGGCCATACTGATGAGGCCTAGCCAGCCCCCAGAGGAGCCCATTCCCTGCCCAGAGTTGCCAGGACGACCCTCTCGAAGCAAACGTTACAGTAGAGTCACAATTTCGTTCCTCTCTGGCAAAAAGTGTCTTTCCGAGGCGGGGATTTCTACCCCCGGAGGCACAATTCCACGACACGAGGGCGATAAGGAGGTTGCAGCTGGAGCCCGTTGCCGTACTAAGGTTTAGTCCTGTCGCACCTTTGCTCTCCGGAGCCGCGACCCTGAGGCGCCCATGTTTGCCCGCCAGCAGCATGGGAAGTCTCATACCCAGCCGAGGCGCTGAGGCAGATCCATGTGGCGAGAAGAGCCGGCTTGGCCGGGCCGCCTGCCTTATCCTCGGAGAGTGGTCGTGTATGGGGCCGGCACGTTGGTTTTGGGGGTTACCCCAGTCCCGTGCTTCTGTGTCCGCGACAGGGCGCGTGCGGACAGCCACATGGCATGGTCGCGGACCTGCCGAGTCATTGGGGACAGTGACTTGAGGGCTTATGGCTTACCTTTTGTTTTAGCGGTGAACTGAGACCTTTTACTTCGGTAAAAGGAAATTTTTTTGCCGCGGCATCTGGAACCGCTTACCGCACGTTTTTTCAACTCAAGAAGAAGCGCGAAGATGTAGACAATGAAGAAAGTAAGAGTTTAGACTAACGTAGGTTTGTGTTAAGTGTTTGTAGGAGCAATGGCGAGAAAGCGCAAGTATGGAAGCGAAGAAGAAATCAAAGCAGCCTACCGTGCGCCAGATGGGCACGAAGAGCCTGTTGCAAAGCGCCGACGGATGAAGAACCTCAGTGCAGCTTTGATCCGGTTTAGAAAGCAGCAGTCTGAGACGAGAGATCAGGAGAATGCAGACTCCATGCCGGCCGTTGTCAGTGCGTTGCAGGCTGTTGAGATCGTATCTGAACAGAATGCAAGGGTTGCAAGTACTTTAACCGCTGTCGCAGAACCTCCACGACCTGCCAACTCCGGGTTTGCAGTAGGCATGGAACCTGCAATAAATAATCACCCAGAGCCACGACGTAGTCCAACGGCCAGGCGTTCCCGAGCCAATATGACCCCGTCTCAATTAGCTCGCGTTCGTGCGGCAGATGCGGAGAGGAAACGTCGAGCCAGAGCTAACCGATCGGAGTCTCAGGTAGACCGAGATCGGCAGCAAGATGCCCAGCGTGCAAGAGCTCGAAGAGCCCTAATGAACCCCGTGAAGCTGAAGAATCACGTGAATCTAATAGAGTATATCAAATTAGTCATAGAAATGGACTTTCGAGTGAACAACAAGAGCAGCAACGTCAAGTAAACACTGATGCGCAAAGGACACACAGAGAAGATATGACAGAGGAAGAGCGACTGATCGCCCGTGATCAAGACGCCGCTGCTCGCCGAGCCACACGAAATGCCATGACAGAAGAGGAAATCGATCTAAGAGAGAGGCAGAGCGATTTCGACGCCGGTCGCGAAAGTACCAACAAGGGCTTGCGTACTACGAAGAGTTCGACCCATCTACCATTCCCGGCGGCCGTCATTATTTCTCCCGATACACGGACGATACCCTGGAGCACGAACGAGTCTGTCAGCACTGCGGCGCTTGGAAATTTCCCGACGAAACCGAAGGAAGTTGTTGTCGTAAGGGATTGGTGACTGTTCCTCCCCCTCGCGAAGCTCCAGCTGAACTTAGCAGACTGTTTGGTAACCCGAGATTTAAGCAGTCGATCCGCGCATACAACAACGTCTTTGCGTTCACATCAATGGGATCTTCACGTACCCGCTCTCTCAACGTCGACGAAAGGGTAACCCGAAGTGGTGTGTACAACTTCCGCGTACAGGGTTCTGTTTGTCATCGCATGGAGCTACTACTACCCTCCACTCAACCGCCGACCGATGTTTGCGCAAGTATACATTAATGATCCGGATATGGAAGCACGCGTAGCAAGCCGGATGGGAATGACAGATGGATTGGATCCGGCTATTCTGGAGAAAATCGATCAGGTGATGACTGCCCACAACGGGTACACACAACAGTTTCTAAACGCTCGCAGACTGTTGATTGATCGTGCTGGACCGGCGTACCAAGCAGCCGTGGAGCAGTTTGCACGGCAATTAGTTGCTGGTGAAGCAAGACCTGGTGATAACCCTGCACTGCGTCTGAATGAGTTTCTCCCTCGTGATGAGGACCTTCGCCTTCGATTGCATGTGGCGCGGAACACAAATCCGGGTACCCACAATGTACCCACTGCATCCGAAGTGGCAGCTATCATTATTGATCGAGCTGCGGCCGAGCACAGAGATATCATTTTGAACACCCGTCAGGGAGGCTTCAAACGAATTTATGAAACGAGTGAAAGCTACGATCCACTTCAATACCCTCTCCTGTTTCCGTACGGAGAGCCGGGATGGACATACGACCTTCCATATGTGGGCAACCCTGTGGACAGTAACGGTAAACCACTGACGATGTCACTCCGAGAGTACGAATCATATGTTTTCATGATCGGACTGCGAGCAATTCTCTCATTCTCCGAGGAGGACGCCTGACCCAACAGTATTGTGTGGACCAATGGCCAAATGTGAGCAAGAACGCCTGCGGTTCATCGAAAAGAACCAACTTCAGTACAGATTGGAAACACTGCAAGGTCTCACCGATGCCTTGCGGAACGAATCTGTCAATGTACACAGAGTGGCTGCAAATGAGGAAGTGGCACAACGTGGGTCTACGGCTACTACACGGCAATCACGGGACACAGGGGTAGACTCAGCTGAACCTGAAGCAGAGAACATCGGTCGTAAGGTCATTATACCTCCTACATTTACGGGAGGGCCGCGCTACATGTACCAGCGTTTCCTGGATGCCATGGCTATAGTTCGAGAGACGGGTGCACCCAATCTGTTCATCACCATGACGTGTAACCCGAACTGGCCTGAAATCAAGCAAAAATCTTAGACCTAGAGAGAAGGCATCTGATCGACCGGACGTTGTTGCGCGTGTTTCATGCAGAAGCTGAAGACCCTCAACAAGGACCTCGACGAAGGTCTACTGGGTGTTATAGCTGCCCGGATTCACGTGGTGGAGTACCAAAAACGTGGTCTACCTCATGCCCATATCCTGCTAATTATGCGACGGAAGACAAGCCCGTAACGGCGGAGGATGTCGACCGGTTGACGTCAGCCGAGCTTCCGGACAAGGAGACACACCCTGAGCTCTATGAAACGTCATTTCAAATATGTTGCACGGTCCCTGTGGGCAACAAAACCCTAACTGCCCCTGCATGAAGAACGGCAAATGCTCCAAGAAATTCCCCAAACAGTTCGCAGAAGAAACGGTAATGGTTGAGGATAAGTATCCTACGTACAAGAGACGTCGTCGACCTGAAGGAATTCTGAGCCACAAGGGAAGGTGTGGGATAACGCAAAGATCAACCAGTGGGTCGTACCTTACAACCCATTCCTATCGCAGAAATATGACTGCCACATCAACGTTGAAGTATGCGCTACAAACAAGGCAGTGAAGTACATCTACAAGTATGTCTACAAGGGTTCGGATATGACGACGATCACTATTGAAGGAGAGGAAATTCAGGCGAACGAGATCTTCAGTACTTGCTGGGTCGCTATATTTCTCCGGTAGAGGCTTGCATGCGACTATTCGGCTTTCCCACACAAGGTTCTTCACATGCCGTTGTGAATCTTCCTATCCACCTGGAAGGAATGAGTCTGGTGACGTATCGAGATCATGCAACGACTCCGCAGCTTCAGAACTTGGTCCGCGAGGAGATCGAACAAAGTTGACGCGTTTTTCAATTTGTGTACGCAAGACCCAGAAGGGACCGCTGATTTGCTGTACAAGGATGTGCCTGTGAAGTACAGGTGGGATGATCGGTTGAAGTATTGGGTACCGTACAGAAGATACGTTGCTTCGCTGGGTAGATTGGTACACGTCTCGCCACAAGACCCAGAGCGGTTTTACCTTAGATTTCTACTGTGCCATCGGCGATCACCCAAATCATTCGAAGATATTCGCACAGTGAATGGAGTGGTTTACGATACCTTTCACGACGCAGCACTGGCTGCTGGGTACTTGGAGAATGATCAAGAGTGGGAAGAATGCTTAGCGGAGGCAGTTTCGTTTAAGATGCCATCCGCTTTGCGCCAACTTTAGGAATCATTTTGGTTACTCGCTACCGACCATGCTTCTGCTCTGTGGGATCGGTTTAAGAAGGATTGTCAGAAGACTTTTTCAGATCCATCAGGAAAGAGGCGCGCAAGATAACAATCGACCGTGACGAGGAAGTTAGCTGGCGCATGGCAGAATATAAGTGCCTGATGTGGTTGGCGGACTATCTGGTTTCGAACGGAAAAACGCTGAGTATGTATTGGCCTTCCTGACCTGAAACGTACAGCGATGTTTCTGACGAAGTCGCGCGCCAGTCAGCAGATCCTATGGATATCGTCGCACAGGAGGTAGCAGCGTACGAACCGGACGACTTGAGAGAACTGCGACGCTTGCGATCAGATGAACGAGAACCAG